>BMAO01025950.1:0-76835 GCA_019973975.1 Trichonephila clavata | reverse complement strand
TTGATTTCTCGGACATTGGACAGCAGGTAGCGGGTCCCTGGCGGGTATAAAAGTCTATCTCCATATGATGTTCGCCTTTTCATGGGGGCAATTGGCTGTGATTTAATTTTAGTGGATGACAACTCGAAGCACATAGAGCTCATCTGATCGACGAATTTCCTGAAAATGAGGATATTCGCCGAATGGATTGGCCAGTTAGATCTCCAGACCTCATCCGTATAGAGCAGTGCTACCCAACCTTTCTAACACCGTGAACCGGTCAACCTTTGATAATTTTACCGCGGCCGGCTGATGGGGGACGGGGGGGGGGGGGGTCGATTGTTTACATTTTCGATCGTTTTGATTTCATAATTTTAATTTAACTGTATTCAAACATGCCTTCAGAATAAAATACAGTTGCACTAAAAAATGAATATCAAGTGATTTCCTGAAAAAGTTGCACAAACTCAAAAGAAATGCACTACAATTTTTAAAACGGAAATAATTTAAAGTCATTTGTGCTGCCCGGGGGTGCCGTGTAGGGGAGAGATGCACGTTAAATCGGTCGAGAGCTCAAACGTCCTCCCGTTGGTGTGGTGTGGTAGTTAGGAGAGGAAGGTGCCAGCTCAGGTGTCGTCCTCGTCACTTGACCATGGTTCAAATTACGAGGTTCGTCGCCAAAAACCCTCAAGTGGCTGAACAGTGGGACGTTAATGTTCATTCACGCACTCACTCACGCGGCCCGGGGGATGGGGACCATTGGTACAGAGCATGCCTGGACGCTCTGGGGAGGGCAATTGCTACTCGCAACACCCCTCCGAGAACCATCCAAGGTTTGAAAATAGAATTGCTGAACGAGTGGAATGAATTGTCACAGGAACTCATAACTTCCCTTATCCCCGGTATAAAATCACGGTGTGAGTCTTGTTTATCTGAAAGAGGTGTCCATAACCAATTTTTTTTTGTTGTTATATTCTGAAACTGCTGTTTCATACCTTCCGACTTCGATGAGTATTACGCACTAGCACGCCTGTGTATTTTAACTGATTAACGATTATTTTTTTGATTATATCAGCCCTATATAGTACATACCAAATTTTATTAAAATCTCTCCAGTAGTTCTAGAGATAATCGACAAAATCCAAAAATTCTTATAACTTTGAACACCTGCGTAGAGTTATTTTTAGTTCCTAGAAAAATTAAGATATGTATCGTTAAATACGATATTTTGCACATTTTTGGATAGCACATCTGTGCAAGTAATAAAATTTCAAATGAAGTTATCAGCTTACTACTGCACGTCGGGAATAATTCAAGGAATTTATTTTAAATCTCTTATCGAATTTTAGAGCGACTTTTTCTATTCATTCAATAGTACATGTAACAGATAATTCAAAAATTTGCATTTAAGTTGTCAATATGTTTTTAAAGGTGAAGAACGTTTTCTTTCCTGCGCGATAGATAAAAGTAAGACCATCGCCTTAACTTTGTTGCAGCTGTGGAAATTTTGAAAGATACTTCTTTAAGCATGATTCCAGGATTAAAAAGTATTTATTGTTGATGACTTGTAACTAATTCTTTAAATTACTGAATAAAATGTAGAAAGCTGTTGCTAATGTCTTTTTTAAATTCATTTTAATCAGATACCTAAATTACTCTTGCCTTTTCGTAAATATTCAGTAAATTATGAAATGTGTGTGTGTGTGTGAAAATTGCTGATACATTTTTTTGAAATGTTGCATAATATAAAAATTTAAGTTATTGGTTATTCTATGAAATTGTTTGTTAATTATCATAGCATTCTTGTGAAATAGTTCAAAAATATATATCCTACAAAATAAGAAAAAGAAAAACCATATCTGTTTTCCAAGAAAAATATTTGTGATACTTTTGTTGTTGTGGTGGTGGTGGTGTGAAAAAAAAGAAAAAACTTCCTAGCGCGTGAAATGATCAATATTTGACACAGAAAAGTATTATATTTTTACTTTTTCGATTCTTAAAAAATGCAGCCTTTATTATATAAAAATGTATTAAATTGTTGATGATTTTATCTTTCAAATTTTTAGTTGATCTCATTTTTTATTATTTGATCAGAAATGTACTTATTTCATTTAGGTTGCTTCAAATAACATTTAAATACTATTCTAGAGTACGTTTTCTACTAGAAAATGGTTTTCAACAAGCACAATGAGTGTTCTTTAAGAATAATCAAAACTGCATTGCAAAAGCTATCTAAAAAATTTGAACATGAAAAGGAAAGATTATGAATGGAACAAAATCTTTTTCAGTTTTGTTAAGAAAAAGAAAATCATAAGCTGTTGGCCCTGAAAAATGCTGGAAAATAAAACAATAAGAAATTGTTAAAAAAAAAAATGGCAGTTATAGAGACTGTCGATAGAAGTGAAAACTTAGAACTTTTAGTATTAAAATTTAAAATTTCATAATGTTTGAATTAAAATTATCAACATCAATCTGGTTTTCACATCTATTGACACTCCGAGCAACAATTATATGCACATGTTTATATGGTTTTTTATTATTCAAATATATTACGGGCTGTACAAGATCATGACAAAATATAAATACAATTCAATTGAAATAACAATTTTTATACAATCATATTATTTATGGATAGTATTTGTATTTACTTACTTGATTTTTAACATTATTTTAATTGTTTGCATCATTGTCATCATTAATTTCAACAATACTTAGACTTTTTGTACTTTCAATGATTTCATTTTGTTCTAAAAAAGATACAATAGACTTATGGTAACTAAAGTAAGAAAGGAAAATGTTTGATTCAAATTTATCGAAGTTTCGCGTAAAAACCGCATCGATCGTCGTTTTATATTTTGTAATACTGAGTTTTCGATCATTGGACATATTTAAATTAAGTGTTTCATTTAGAAATTCAATTAGTAGTAGATTTTCATCATCTGAAAAGTTAATAATGAAGTCTCCATTTAAAATCATTGGTGCAGTATCATATATTTTTTGCCAAATCTTTTTTCGAGTATTGCAGAACCTTCTTTTGTATAAATCATCAAATTTTCGACTAAAAATTGTTGTATCTGTCTCATATATTTTCCAGGCGAAATATAAACGGCAACCATTAATATGTATTGCCCATTCTCGGAATTGCGACGAGCAACGCATATTTCGCCTACATCAGAAATATTAAGACCAATGCTTCTAGTGAATTTAGTATGTATGTCCATATGTGAAGTAATGAAGTGTGGCGTATCTTGAGTATTGTGATAAATAGCTATTCCTGTGCTGGAACTTCGGGTCTTTTATAACTTGCAACAAAGTTGAAATTCGGAATATCAAGTGGTTCTTCGTTCTTCATACGAATTTCTGACAAAAGCAGAACATTTGACTTTTTTACGATAGCATCATTTTTTGGGTCAGCTGCATGCGCATGCAAACTTTGACAATTGAATGAAAATATCGGTAATCCTTTCTTGTTGGAGATGAATTCTAGAAAAGTTTTGGTGACCGTTTGTAGTGTATTGTTTTGTAACCTTTTCAATTCTAACGTTAGATTCTCTCGATGACTTGTTGATCTTTAATGATGTTTATTTGCATTATAACCATATTTTAAACTTCAACACTCTTTAATCTTGAATTATTATTAGATTTTATAAAATTTTAATTTCAAAATACACGATAAAAATATGATTGAACAACTAGAAGTCTGTTTAACCACGGTAGTAAGAAAACGTCTAAGCCATTGTGAAATGCTAATCCGGATTGCGTGATACATTGCAGAGGTTAAATATTAGAAAATAAATAATACAAAATTTTCAAACGCCGGAATAAATACGAGTATTTAATATAATTTTCTATTATTTATTTTTTATCTTAAATTATTAGTATATTTATTTAGTACTCACTATTGTACTGTACAATGATTCTTCAATTAAATGATTCAAATAATAATCAAACAAAAACACTATTTCAACAATGCACAGTATATACACATTGAAGTTTTCACTAAATTCATTCAGTTTCATAAGATATACACAACACTATACGTCAGCTGTATAGCTACAGATATAATGCTATAAGCATGTCGGTGACGCGAACGCACGAGATTTCACCCATCCAAAAAAAGTGTCTAAGACGAACAGCACACCGCGCATGCGGTGACGCGAACCCATAAGATTTTCCCCTACCAAAAAGTGCCCAACGCCGCTAAAGAAGTTTTCACTTCAAAAATAATTCAACACTGGTGGAAAATTTCTTATTTTTTTTTTTTTTTTTACGTGAAACAGATTCAGAGAAAATGTTCGGTGCGAACATTATTTTATAGTTACCTTCTCCAATCAATGAAGAGATATAATTAAAGGCATATTCGGAAAATGTACAAAGTACAATTAGTATTTTGTATAACGTCCTAAATCACAGAAAAAAAAGAGCAGCAATATGTCAGAATGTAATCAACTTCATTAATTGGGATATGCACTTCCTCATGGGGTACTTATTGAAGGGAAAAAATTATTACAAACAGTTGAATCACTGAAATAACGTTATCTCATTTTCAAGGAGTGTCTTTCTTTTTTCCTGCTGCATTGGAAAAATTCCCAAGGACGTCTAAAATAAAATTTGATTTGAATCTGTAATCATTAAACATTTTAATCAATGTAACTTCGATACAAATTGAATTAAAAATACCTCATGCATTAATAATTGCAAACGACTTTTTATACATTAATACGAATTTGTTTTCTTTTTTTTACTTTTCAAGTCGAATTATTACAGGATTAAATTTTCTTAATTCTTATTGGTTAAAAGCATAATTATTACTGTTACACTTTTCACGATGGCCAATGAATTATTTTGTTACTTCATTAAAGTTTAAAGCAATTGTAATCCATGAGAGCATCAAAGAGTTGTTTAGTGAAAAAGGAAATTTTTAGAAATTTAAAATTAAGAACACATAAAAATAATATATTACTAATAATTTCAATCTTCTCTTTCTATAAATATTTTTAATTCTTAGTTTCTTTTTTTATATAGAGGAATAATGAAAACACTCGAACGAAATGCAAAATTTTTAGTACGTTTGATTCTAAAAAATCAATACAAATTAATCAAAATATATTGGATCTCAAAAACAAAGTAAATATAAAAATATGTTTAATTTTTCTTTTTATATAAACACTTTTTATATAGTTTACAAGCAAACAATGTTATTAAATTAAGATTTAATCGATGACATTTGTTATAAACACATGGTTTTACTTTTATTTCACGGCTTTGAGTTAAAGCAACAATTTATTTCACGGTTTAGTTTTTGTATATAATTTTAAAGTTAATTTACTTTTAGTATTTTAATTGTTAAAATAGAAACGATTAGGCTAAATGCACAAGAAAGTACCTGATTTTAATGCAAAATTATTTTATTTCATTCCAACAAAGAACGTGAAAAAAAAAGTAAATAAGGTTGTTGCTCTCTCTTTTTTAATCATTTAATCTAATATTGATAATCGTTTGGCTATCATTCTGTATGTTTTTTTTCTTCATAAAAATGCATCATATTTTTCAAACATAAACATTGATAATGACGCATTATCTTCGTTTATCAATTCTAAAAGAAAACATTTTTTTGGTTCCTTTTAATGTAACCGCTAGATACAACTGTCAGTCAAGCTAGGAAAAGAAGAATTTCTTCTATTAGCTCCGCCTCTTTTCTGATCCTTGGATTATGTCTCAGGATTTCTCAGGAGGAAGCTTTTCGCCATAGATCTCTGAGATGTACTTTCTGCTTGCAAGGCATTTTCCTGTAAGTACTTTCTTTAAAATTGGTTTTTAACTTTTAATACTCGTAACTGGCTTACTTCTTTTTTCTAAGGATTGCTTCGCTATCTTTGGATTATAAAGATTACGATATCGAGTTTTTAAATTTACACAGATACATCAAAAATGAATGAGAAATGCATTAATATCAGCACATTTTTCATGTTTGATTCTATGTGATTTTACTAATGATTCTATCTCTTTCGTCTAATTTAAAAATATACGTCAATCGTTTTTTCTTCTTCTTTATCTTTCTGAGATAATTGATAAATTTCAGAGTTTAAACTTTATTATGCGCTACTTAAGGTTATTTTTGCACGATATGGGCCTTAACCTTGGAATATTTTTTTTTTATTGAAAAATAATTCAGTATTAACGTTAGATTCTGTCTACTAATGCTGTAAATAGAGAGTTAGATATTTCTTATAATAGTCATATGTGTAATTGAAGCGAATTAATCCATTTTGTTGCTTTAAAATATTTTATATAAGTTTATGTTACGTTGTTAAATTGTGTAAAGGAATTTTATATATTAAAGAAAAAAAGGAGATACTTCAGATATAAAATATTTGAAATTTTCAAGGATGATTTAGGGTGAATGGAAATATAAGTTACATTCATATAAATTTGTGTGAATATTGAGATAACTTTTTTTTTTTGTATTCAGAATTTTTGCCTCTACGTTATAAAATAAAAACTTTAATTGGAATTTTTTTAATTTTTAGAATTTTTTTAAAACTGTTGCCTAATACCAATTTTGAGTAAAAATACATTATTATTTGTAAAAACAAATGTACATAAAAATATATTTCTATTATTGTAAATATTGAGGATTTCATTATAAAAATGAACCATGAAGAATTTGAGGAATATATGTCAGTAGTTCATTCAGGTTGCTCAATATTTTTTGTTCAGAAATGTTTATTCTAAGCCATATTAGAACTAACTATATTTAATTGTTATTATATAAGATTTGAAAATAAGCTGGAACTTCATTGCTGGCATGAAATGCATTGAGGATCATACATTAGGATAATTTAATTTTAATGGTCATTTTGATTCAGTTCTGGTAATATTACGAACCTTTATTTCTTAAGAACTACCTAAAGGAATTTTTTTAAAAAAAATTATAAAATCTTGTGTAGTTTTAAATATATGCAATGAATTCTTGCTTTGCGCGGAATACAAAGATTTTTCTTATTTATAGTTTTTATCACTTTTTATTTGGCAATTTTTCTTTAGTATTACACTATCGTTTTCAGTATTTACTTGTAATAATTTATTTTACAGATTTTTCTCACGTGGCACATAAGTTTGAGTTTTTGTGTTACGCGGGTCCGGCACGTCCATAGGACAAAAGCGCATAGCATAACCATGGAGCTAAGAGCATAGCACCTAGATTCATAGCGTTAAGTTTATGTACCTTTTTCTCGGAAACTACTTATTTCTCAAAACTTTTACAGTATGTTATGTGCGCTATAAATAAAACTTTAACGAAAGGTGTTTTCATTTTTGTTATAAATTAAAGTAATTGTAGATTTTTTTAAAAAAATGTCTACTCCCTCCCCCCCCCTCTAAAAATTTAGTTTAAAAAAGCCTTATCTAAAAAAGTTTGGTAGATATATCCAATTCCCTCCATTAAATTGTATTAACATATTAAAAGTAAGCTCATTGAAAATTTGAGGTTTATATGATGTTTTTAGAAAAAGGTACATAAAGTGAAAAATATTAAATTTTGAGAATAAAGTAAAAATGTGTGTGTGTAATTTTTGTGCATTTATTTTTTTAGTTCTTTCCAGAAGCATGTGAAGCCTTTTCTTTACCCTCTGCTCCTACAAATGACTCTTCTAATTTTAATTTTTTAATTATTTTTAACAATTGAGCCTTTTTTTGGGGGGGGGGGGGATTTCAAGATACTTTCATTGGGCTACACGAATCCTACTTGCATTTAATTTTTTGAAGTATGACGCACAGTTATAACTTGGTTCATTATCACAATGTTTTAAGATCATAAATTTTGCTACATGACTCATATTGAATTGTAAAATAGCCATATTTACCCCTAATTTTAGAGTTTTTAGTTCCCCCAATGTAGATTTTGGAATCACTGACCATGTGGTGTTACTAACTGACTCATTTGAGTTCTGAGTCTTTCCATGTAAACATTTTCTTAATAACATAATATTATCTAGGTCTCTATAAACTGGCTTCATTAATGCATTATGGTATATAGCACGAGCGTATGTGTTGATGATCATAGGGCTGCTTTTCGTTGCATTCAGCTTCTGCCTTTTGAAACTTGCACCATGAATTTATTACCACAGGACACAGTCCATGTTGAGAGCTCTCGTCTGAAGACAGAAGATGAAAATAAATTGATATAATTTCTAATAGCTAAACCGCAATATCTTTGAATTTTGATGTTAAAAAGTCGGTTACGACTACTAAGGCTTTTTCCCACCACTTAACTTTCTTTTCTCTGTTTTTACTTTTAAGATCGAAAGAAGACGTACTCATACACTTTTGGATATGCTCAATACACTCTAATTTTTCCACTTGAACATATACGGATCCACGCTCATCAGAAACTTATGCAAGGGGAAATACAGGTGCTCCTAGCAGAGCTCATTCGAGGCGCGTCAAGGAGTAGCTTCATTAAAAAAATAAATGTAAAAATACTTCTAATTATCGTATTTCCTCATAACATATATCATTTTAAACATAAATATTTAAACTTTTAGAAAATATAATAATATGAAAATCGATAATTTTTCGGAAATTCATGTGTGTGCCAGCCCCCCCCCCCCCATGTTTAAAAATAGTCTACTTTAGAGTTTACTGACCGCTGAAAACTGTAAGAGTTGAAATAAGCAACAAAAACCGTATTAAAATCAAAACTATTAACAAAACTAAGTAGATTTTTGTGACGAATAAATGAATTTAAAACTTAGAACTAATACTTGATATTAATTAACACAATGTGCTAAAATGAAGTGAAGAGCGAGCTAAAAGAGTTTTAGATTGAAAAGAGAAAGAGAACAGATAGAGAATGAGAAGAGATAGTTTTAGAAGAGACGTAACAGATTGTAGGAATTAATGAGTAAGGGGAATGGAGGTGAGGTAAAATCTCATAGTAGTGATGTACAATCAATAACAATAAAAATAGTAATAATTACGGTATTATATTTCAGGATACTCCTTTTTAAATATAATTATATGATTTTTACAAAATTTTTATTTGTAGTTGAAAAAAATGCACTGAATTTTTAATTGCCTCTCTTTGCGAATTAGTCACAATGTGTGATGAAAAGCAGATTTAAAATTTTAATCTAAAGCTTTTGTAATAAATATAAACAAGTAATATAAAAAATCTTATGTCAATTCCTATTTAGGTCAACAAAGAAATTTTTATTTTAGTTAATTAAATTAGAAATAAAATTTTTGAAAAACTGTTTTTATATCAAGTGTTATCCATTATAAGTTTAACTGGTGCTATCTGTTGCAGATAGCTCTAACTTCGTCAGAAATAATGCAAAATAAATTTAAAATTAAAATGTAATTAATTAATATTTGAAAAAAAAACTGTACTAACATCAAGTGTCAGGCACTACAAGTTTAAAAAATGTTTTTGAACTTAAATGGATGAGTAAAACGTATTTTATTAATGATTGAAGTCTTAAACAAGATTTATATATAAATAAATAAATAAATATAGGGGATGAACTAATAGTAGGAATTGAAAAAAGAAACAAATCACAATTTCCTTCAGTTTTTTTTTTTTTTGGATTATAAATTATTATAAATAAATTTATTCTTTTATATGTATGACACGTAAATTTAAAAATTAGTTAAATAGTTTTTAAGATGACGGCACTGATTATTCATGGAAAATGTGAAAAATTTACAATAAGAATTCTGTAACATTATACGTATAAATTATGGTTATATTTAGAATAAAAAATATCTTAAGACTTTTGATAAATTGAAGTTAAATTTATAATATTTAACATTTTGTTTGTGATGCATTGTTTTAATTTATATTTTAGCAAAAAAATTACAGGATATGATAAAAAAAACACAGGATCAAATTAACAGCTTTTAAGTATAATCGAGAGGTTGCCATTTTTATCTCTTTAACCTAAAATATTTCTTCTTAACTTGGTTACTATTTGACATAATTACGGGAGAATATATAAAAGCCCCTTCCCTTCGCACCCAAAAATACTTGCATGGAGTTATATTTGCGCATGAAACGCACGTGTTTCATTTTACACCTTTACATCCGAAGCACATGATTTCTTAAGATTATTAACAGTTATTAAATCAGAAATATTAACTTTTGCTAAATATCATCTAGTGTATCTATCACTATAATCTGATAGTCATCTGATGATCAAAAACTGTTATCTAATGCACTTAGATACAAAATGCAAAGTCCAATCTTATTTTGGTTATTTTCTGTTATTTTTCAAAAAATAACAGAAGTTATGGTTATTTAAAGTAAATTAGATATACACAAGGACACCACTTAATTACTTTAATAACCGTGTTTTAAAATTCACACAAACTTCTTCCGTCCCATTGAAGAACAATGAAAATTTGACATTACCATCGTCACAAAATGATTTCCTTCTTTTTGGTTGATGGGTAATATGAGTTTACTGACCATGAAATGAATGTTGTGGAACGACTTCTGGCTCTAGGCATTCAATTAAATTAGGAGGGATGACTTTCGAGGAAGGGGAGGGATTTTTTTTTCCAACTGTCAACAATGGTGTTTACATTTTCAAGGTTCGTGTAACACACCTGCGTTTTTAACTGTCTCAAGGTTGTGACAACGAAACAAAAGAAAAGTTTAGAATAGGTGAAGGACGTGCAACCACTGCACGCAGTGTTTGTAAAAAAGAAAAATGTGTTGACAGGAATAATTTTGTTTTTTCTAGGTAGAACTTAAAAGTGCTAATTGGTTTTGGATGCAGTAACTATAAAGGAATTACTCTGTTAAATACATCATATAAGGTATTCTCTGACATCTTGGCTGAATGACTTGGTGAATATTTCAATAAAATAATAGGAAAATATCAAAGAGGATTTCAAAAAGGTAGATCTACAACTGATCAACTACATAACATTAGATAGATACTTGAAAAGATAAATAATATGACATCAATACATATCACCTGTTCTTGATTTTAAGACAGCTCAAGACAGCATCGATAGGGAGAAGCAGTTTGAAACGTTAATGGATTTGGGAATACCCAAGAAGTTAGTTAATTTGATAAAGTGAAATGGAGAATTAAGTTCGGGGCAGAACTTTCAGATGCTTTTGTACAGAAAAAGGATTAAAACAAGGAGATTATCTTTCATGCCAGTTATTTAACCTTTCCCTTGTAAACGCAGTAAAACACTTGGCCTACAAAAAAACCCATCTTCACAAAGTTTGTACAACTGTTAGCATAAACAGACGATACAGGCATTGTGGGAAGAACAAGAACAGCGGTTGTCGAAGCGTTTTGTGCGCTCGAAATGGCAGCGAAAAAAAGATGGGTTTGATTGTCAATAAAAAACAGACAAAGTTTATGGTAGTCTCAAACAGGGACCGCTGACACTAAATAATTATGTTTTGAGGATATCTGTGTGTCAATTCAAATATTTAGATATAACAACAATGGTATAACGATCGAAATTAAATATAGAATCAACACAACTAATAGATGTTATTATATTTTGAGAAATCAATTTAAATCGAAATTTATAAGCTGGGAAACAACAGTTTTTTTTGCAGCTATACAAAAACCTTATAATACCCATCGCTCAATATGATAGTTTGAGCTGGACAATGCGAAAATTGGATGAGATAATTTTATTGAGATTTGAACAAAATATTGAGAAGAATTTTTAGAGCATTGAAGGAAAATGGGGTTTGGAGTATACTTAACAATTTTGAATTGCAAAGGAAGTACAGAGAACCAAATTTAATTAAAGTTTTTCAGGCTTTTTTTTTCACAACTAAGATGGCTTGGCCATATATTCAGGTATGATAACAACAATCTAATTAAGCAAATAACGTTTTTGAAACCAGAAGGCAAGAGAAGTAGAGGCAGCTCCCGTACAAGACGGGTAGAAAATATAGAAAAATGCTTGCGAAACATCAGTGTAAATAGATGGAAAACAATACCAACAAACAGATGGTTTAAACTGAGACAGCTTCTGCACGTAGTGCTTATGAAGAATCGACAAATACTAGTATATAAACACTCTTTTTGTAAATATTAGTAAGCATCCTTTAAGCTGATTACCAGGGAAATAAATCTCTTACAAATAACAAAATTATATATTCTAAATTACACCATCATGCTTATGCATTAGTACAACTACTATTCAACTAAATGGAGCAGTGATTTCATAACTTTCTCCTCAATATACACCTTCGTCATTACATACCTTCCCGAAACATGTGGTTAAGTTAAAAAGTATCCTCAAAATTAGTTGTATCTTAGCATTAGTTGCACGCTGAGTTCTTATGATTTCTTTTTCTTTCTATTGTTCTGAAGTGAAAGTATTTCTATTCTAAAAAAATATTAATTTACGTAGTTATTAAAGATTGGCATATATATATATATTTTATAATATTTTTAAATTAATTTCTAAAAAGCTAGTATATTAGCTTTAACTTTTCAAATTTCTTTTGTCTTTTCTTTCTACTGAACCATCAGCAAGGCACATGCATCTATGTCTTGCTTCTAATATAAGAATTCTGAGCAAAAATTTTATGATTGTATATAATTATTATGTATTTTGAAAAAAAAAATATTGATATGTGTGCGTCATACAAAGTGTAACTGTAATGATGGTGCAGGTGGAAATAGTTATGTAAGTCACCTAAATAAACAAAATTACCAGTAAAACGAGGTCAGAAGACAATTCGTAGGAGAGAACGATCTGTATATCCAAGGAACCACTCACATCCTAATCTTAAAAGAAATTCATTCGAATGAGTGAGTGAGTGAATATTAACGTCGCACTGATTAGCAACACGAGGGCTTTTGGCGACGGTCCGCGTAATTTTGAACCATGGTCAAGTGACGCGGACGACACCTGAGCTGGCACCCCCTCTCCTAACTACCACACCAACGGGAGGACGTTTGAGCTCTCGACAGATTTAACGTGCATCGCTCCCCTACACGGCGGATCTTTAGTGGTACTGGGATCGAACTCATGACACGCTAGCCATGATCCGATGCCTAGACCACTTGGCCACCGCGACCACAAATTCATTCGAAACTGCTCAAAAGAAAACTTTAATCCTCTGCAAATTCATTTCAACAGTAACATCAACATCATTCACGTCTCAGCAGAATGGTTGATTGATTGATTATTTATTCACATAAAACTCTGAAGCTATGTGAGGGCTACTGGTGACAGACCTCGTAATTTTGAACCACGGTCAAATGAAAGGAGCGACACTTGATCAACACTCCACTTTTCAAATTTCCATACAGCACCGATGTGAAGACCTTCAGCATCTACACATTTAACGTGAATCATCTCCTCTTCATGGCAAGTCTACAGTGGCACCAAAACTCGGCAGAAACGACATCGACCACGAATTTGCAACCATAACTTGGCTACCGCTGCCACTCAGCAGTGTGGAGAATTCTTATAATAGTTCCTTTTCTATGGAACTTTTCATGCGACTGTTGTTTGTTTGATAGGGATGGTTCAACATTCAAATGGTAAAAAGGCTGATGTGCATTCAATGTATGTATTTGTCAAATGCAATGCGAGAGAAGTAACTTTAGAAGGAATGATTTCCAAATAAAGCAAAACCCGATTTGAATTTCAAGGGTTACTTAGGTAAACTCATAGAGATGGGTTCATTTCACTTTGAAATATATGACAGAGATCATGCCAGAGCTCTCCGAACGGTAAATGGAACAAAGGCAATTATCAAATAGCATGGGATCAACGAGTTTATAGATGATTAATTTTTGTTCATCATTTGGTTTAAAAGTACGTA
The DNA here is from genome assembly GCA_019973975.1 of Trichonephila clavata. Classification (NCBI taxonomy): domain Eukaryota; kingdom Metazoa; phylum Arthropoda; class Arachnida; order Araneae; family Nephilidae; genus Trichonephila; species Trichonephila clavata. The sequence goes on along the minus strand of BMAO01025950.1, from coordinate 63,031 downwards.
ATTTAAATTATTATTATAGACTAGACCTATAATACGGTCAATAATTTATTTGGAAGGGTTTCTTGTTAAGTTCTAGAAATAACTTTTGTTTCATTTCCAGAGAAAAGAAAATGAATAAAGAGGTTAATTGTGTGTGTGCTAAAAATACTAGAGGAAAAATCAATGAATAATTATAAGTAAAGGGCTTTAATTTCTAATTACTTGATTCTCGATTTTTTTTTTGAAGAAATTTTAAGGATTTATCACTAGGGTAAAAAAGTAATAATGTCCGAAATTGTTTATAAAAATGCTTTGATGGTTTTTCTTTTGTTAAAGATGCAGAGACATTTAATTCGTGTTTACTATTTTTCCCATGAATATTTTTTCACGGAAGACTATAATGGGGAATTTTCAGAAATAACAATTTATTACTGGACCTATTTTTTATCTCAATTTCTTGTTTAAATCTATTGAAATACATCTAATATAATGAACATAACACAAACATGCGTAATATTCTCAAATTCTAAAGTACTGTAAAATCCGGCGCATAAAGCGCACCTGTACTTTGAAGTTAATTTTTAAGTATATTCGCCATATACGCGCATTTCTTTTTATACGAAGAAACCTGAAGTATAAGTGTGTAATTCTCTTATGTTTTGAAGTCCTTTGTTCGAGGTATTATACCAGACATTTGAAAAAATAGTACAGTTCTAGAACTACAGCCCTTTAAGTTCATAAGGAATGTAATTTCTTTTAAATAAACAGTATTTCGATATATAAGTAGACGTCTAATTATATAGATGTCTAATATATATGGACGTATATATTTTTGGACGACTTCTTTTATTTTTAAAGCTTTCATTTTTATACCCATTGTATAACGCACACTCGTTAATTTCGATTTTATTTATTTATTTATTTATTGTGTGTGTGTTAAAAGTGCGAGTTATATACGCCGGCTTTTACGGTAATCAAGCTTTAAAAACAAACTTCTTATATGAAATGGTACAATTAATAAACTATTATTACTATTAGTTAAAATTGTTTGAACATTTTGCCATACGTCTTTTATAATAATATGCTACAATAAACATTAATTGCATTATAATGCATTAAAATATATAAAATATTTTCAAATGAAATTCTACAATTTTTAGAGAAAATACATTATTTTTTCAGAAATAAAAAAGGATTTAAAATTGTGATAAAATCGCGTATGCATATACTTTTACATAATGGAAAATTTCTTTCTCGTAAATTGTGAAAAAAGGAACATTTTTTTAAAAATATAATTTAATGGGGGGGGGGGAGAACTATACAATGTTGATAAGTTAAACAGTGGTATTTTTCTATTAAAACGTGTTACATAATTAATAATTTATTTAACACAGTAATTTTATTTCTAGGAAAAGATTTGAGGGGAAAAAATATTATTTTCTTTTATGTCAGTTTAAAATTAGATTGCCTACTGTGATTTGATCTATTTTTTACAGGAAAGATATCTTTGGAGGCTTGTTTCTGGTAGAAAATTCCTTATAGATAATTAGGTTAATTAGACTGAATAATTAAAATAACTTAACTGAAATCTGTTAACATGTGTGTGTGCTAGTCTATTTGCTTATTTTTAGAAAATACATTTCAGTGTAATGAAGCACAAGTTCTCAAAACTTATCTTCAACAAATTATGTAATGATATGAAAGAAATTTGTCTGACTAGACGTCTGAAGCTATCTTCATTCAATAACTTTATTTCTTCTTATTAGGATTGTTAATATTGACTGATTTTTCTGCCAAAATATTTTGTTCTTAGAGATAAATATATCTTGAAAAATACAATTCATTACACAATTAAGCTATTACTCTAATATTATACAGAGTTCCTATAACACTAATGGATGGAGACATTTTTAAGATTTTATCATTAATAGAGTAAGAAATATTCAAAATTTTATACTGCAAACACAGACAGTCAATTTCATCGAAATTTGGAAAAACATAATTGGGTGGATAAGGAAGAATAAGACAAAAACAACTTAAGTTTAAATCATGTTAAATTAACGACGCTTTGAGACATATGAACGAGTAACCCCTCGAAGTAAAATATATCCAACTCTTTTTTCAATTCCTACTGTTAGCTCACTATCTCCCTATATATATATATATATATATATATATGTATTTATTTATTTATATATCTTGTTCAAATTTTCAGTAGTTAATAAAATACTTTCTATTCATTCAATCACAAGTTCAAATAAATTTTTTAAAACTTGTAGTCACTTGATGTTAATACAATTTTTTAAAATATTAATTCATTAATTACCGGTTAATTAACTAAATTAATTACCGGTTTTCGAAGCCAACTAAGATTCGTCTCTATTGTTGTAACAATGTAGCTGTTGAAACAATAACAAAAGTTGACGTCGAAAACCGGTTTTTCAGGCAAACTAGCCAAACCGGAAATGCATTGTTACAACAATGCAGACAAATCATGCTCTTTTTTCAATTCCTACTATTAGTTCATTCCCTCCCTTTGTTTCCAAATTTTCAATCGTTAATAAAATGCTTTCTATTCATCCATTCAAAGTAGAAATTGACTTAATTTTTTTATATTATTTGTTTATACAATATTTATATAAAACCGCATTGACTTTTTTATACGGCTAATTTAATGTAAAACGATTACAGCATTGCTGATTGTTCTGCAAACAGATGATTGCGAAATTCATTAATTAACTACTCCTTTAATATTTGAGAGTCTTTAACTGGGCTTATGTATGAAAAACCATCTTTTTGTAACCCGAATATATTCAAATTTTCAACAAGATTTGTATAGTTGAATGTGAAGTATTAAGTAAAGAACTTGTAAGACCAAAATAGAAAATAAATAAATAAATAACAGATAATTCTGATTAGAAAAATTATAGATTAAAAAAACTAAAAAAACACGCTTTTATAGTGAATCGAACTAAAAAGTAAAAAAATAATTCTAAATGATTAACGAAAAAATTGATTTCATTGGGATAAAAGTGTGAGATGCTCTATATTAATTGTTATAATTTCGTACTAGTTCTATTCCGAAATGCTGAGTTGGTGTAAAAATATAGTACAAAGCACCCCACGCTTTTATCCCAGTGACATTAATTTTTTCGTTAATAATTTAGAATTATTTTTTTACTTTTAGTTCGATTCACTATAAAAGCGTGTTTTTAGTTTTTTTAAACTATAATTTGTCTCTTCTTTTTTCGTTCGATCTACATTAAAAGCGTGTTTTTTTAGTTTTTCGCACTATCATTTACTCATTGTTGAATTTATTCTTGAGTTTGGTACTTGTAGCCGGGGAAGGGGAATTAAATAGCTGCTGGAATTAGTCTTGCTCTTCAATTTAGTCGCCAAATCTTGAAATGGTATATGGAATTAGTAGCCAAATCTGAAAATGGTAAATGCATTAAATTGCCAAATCTAAAAGTGGTTTATAAATTCGCCGCAAGATCAGGATATCGTTATTCCCGATGTCCTGATCAGGAAAATGGAACAAGTTATGAAATTATTGTATTGTCATCGGTCCTTGACAAGTGTTCTAAATTTGGAATTAATCTGACCTTTTAAAGTGGGTAAAAATCGAGTTCCAAGATTCCGTTACATGCAAGGGAAACATAAAAGCGTGTTAAAAAATGAGCCCGTCAAATATTTCTGAATGAAGTTCGTTTTCTTAAAATGTCATTACCAGATGAAATTCTTCATTAGATCCAAACATAGTGGATGTAGTAGATCTTTCCAGTAAGATAACGGTTTTGACTCTAAATCGTCGTAAGCAAATGCGCTTGCGTAAATGCGTTGTAATGATGTGTTTCTAATTTTATTTTAATTATTATTTAAAACAGTATGAATATAATATCAGTATTAAATACATCAACGTTGTACTTTGAAACGTATAAATATTAAATGGAATACACTTGTACCATATCTAAAAAATATGTAATTCGTTTTTCATATCACCTTTTCGTATTAAGTAACCTTCTAAATTTCCTTTTACATGATTTTTGGAAAATGTGGAACTCGCAGCCTTCTTTTTATTATAATGATTGCATTCTTTGCAGGTTTCTCGAGAGCAATATCTGCAGCGTGAAATAAATGTTAGTGTATACTATTTTTACGTCTTTTATCTGATACAGAAGAAAATGAAAATTAAATAATCGTTATTTTAAGAGATATGGTTCAAAATTTTAGTTTGCAATTTCTTATCATAATCGATATATTAGCCCAAACGTCATCAGTGAAAAAAAAAATCACTAAAACATAATGTACTTTTCGGACGAATCAAAATTAAAGAAATTATCTAAGATTATATGAAAAGCACTAAAAAAACTTTGAGAATTACTATTCCAGATTTATCTAAAATTGAAAAATAAACAAATATCTTGAGTTTAAGAAATCCATCCTAGGTCAGCATTTCTACACTGGCCGCCCTGCGGCTGAATCGAAAGTGCTCTCTCTCTCTCTCTCTCTCTAGCTTGACCGCTTTCTTCTTCTCCTTTTTCTACCTTTTATTCTCTGTTTGATATTCATGGCCGTGAGAGTAACTAATCTCAGGTTAAGAGTTCTATAGCGGCAAATGAGCGACCAGTTATCCTCGAGAACAGACCTGGCTTATCTTGATCACTGAACTCACGAAGTTGAAGGTTATCCCCGAAAGAAATCCATTCACAATTCTTACTTTCTTCTAATATGTTGCTCTTCGAGTAGAACACAACGAGGTGCAAATATATCGTAATCTTCTTTTGATTCAATAAGTATGATAGAAAATTCGATTGATAACGCTATTCTTATCATCTTCGATTAAATCTAAACGAAAAGGTTTGAAAGTTTACTTTGTTTTGATCGAAACATACATGATATTGACTATATATAACAACTGAAAATACTTCTTAAATAAAAAGGTGACGGAATTTTTAAGTTTCGCTGAAAAAAGCTGTTCTACTTTCATTCTTAAGTATTTTCTTGTTTTTAGGGTACTGTAAATGGTAAATCATGATGGATGTATTCGGGGTTTTCGCATCAGTAGCGTGGGTGGTGATTTTATTGTACATCATCTGGTATTGCTTTTTGACTGATCGGGATACCATTCTAGCTATTGCTGAGAAGTTTGGAAAACCTATCTGTGAGTATTGTTTTAATTTTAGATTTCTTTTCATGGATAAAATTGTAAATATAAGCATTTTTACTTTAAAAAATGAATGCTATCTTGATGGCTTAGGAATATTTCATAATACGATATTTTAGTCTTTTTTTTTTGCTTGAAGATGCTTAACTATAATTAAATAAAATTTTGGTTTAATACATTAAATTTTATCGAGGTAAAAATTACATAAATAAAGGAATGCAATATGTATTTTTTAAAGAATTTTCGAGATTTGTTAAAAATCATTAACTTTTCGTTTCTGGAACTTATAATCCATCAAAAAACTATAATATTTTAATAATATATTCCAGAATAATATTTTGTTTGTCCGTTAAACTTACTATTTATTGCAATATAGTAGTACTATTTATTTTTACAGCGGACTTTGCTAGGTGGTATGGGTCACTGGGCATCCACTGGCTTAGGAGAAGCAATGGCTTACGAATTGGCGAGTGTGGGAACCAAACTCATATTAAGTGCCAGAAGTAAAGATCTCCTACAAAATGTAAAAGAAGAATGCATAGGTAAAGTAGTCTGTCAATCTATAAAAAAAATTATGGTATCTATATAAAAATCAAACATTTCGAGAATGTTTAGAATAAGTAATAAAAATCAAGTCAATTCCTTACTTAAGCCAACAACAAAGAAAATTTCTTATTTTAGTTACTTTTTATTAAATAGTTACAATTAATATCAATATGGATATTCATATGACAGAGTTACAATGTTGAGAGACAAAATAGAAAGCGACTTACCTTACAATTTTCCATTTTCCTTTCTGTATATGATGTTGAACTATTTTTTGCTTGTTCTGTTTATTCATTTATTAAATTTAATTATTCTAATAAAATAGTATAGTAAAAAGAAATCCCATTCTCAGAAATTATGTCATCCCAGGTGGGATCGCTGAAGCTACGACCTTTGGAATATAGTTCAACGTTATCCATTGCGCTACAGTGACACAACGAACGATTTTCTTTTCTTTTTTGTTTGTTACTATTTATTCATTTTTTAATTTCATTAATGAATTCATATTTGAAAAACTGTATTAATATCAAATGTCATCCACTATAAAGTTTTAAAATGTATTTGAACTCTGAATGGATGAATAGAAAGCGTTCTTTATTAATAATAGTAATTTGAACAAGATATATATATATATATATATAACACGACATATATATATATATATATATATATATCGTGTTTTCGAGTGAACATCAACATTTTATTTTAACCGTCTTTATTCTATGAAACTATTTTGTAATCTGTTTGTAAGTAGAGAGAGAGAGACGACACGTGTTAAAATCAAGAGTCCGCGCTCTCAAGAGCCAGATGTCTTCAAGTACATGTCTTATTGAAGAGGTATATTTGAAATACTTAGGTAATAAAATTAATGTAGAGCGGCAAGATCTTTAAAGCCATAAAAGTTCTCCATTCCTGAACTGGGTAAATAAATTTAATACTTGAAGATGTACTGAAAATGTGCTAGAAGTGGTTAGTGATTTACTTAGATCTAATTTGATTATCCTTACACACACAATAATAATAATACACACACACACACACACACACACATATGCATATATATATATAGTGATATTATTTTGTATTATCAATTTTATATGCTGTATTTCTTTCTATTTTATGTTACTATATATATATATATATATAGGAGAGAGGAATCAATAGTAGGAATTGAAAAGTCATGATTAGAATTACAGGATGGAAGATTCGTTACCCCCTTCCATCACCCAATAAAACGCATTACTTTTAAAGGAAAGATTGATAAGAACATATTCGGCCTTTCTGCAAATTTGTTGTCAAAAAAATCTACTTATAAGAATTAATAATAGCACATATATCGTCCTTTATGCTTGTATATTGTATACTATTGCATAGTATCACATTAAAATCGATTTTGGGTAATATTTAAAATATTTATTTCGTTTACTTTCTTAATCAATGTAAAAAAAATTGTTTGCAGCATTCATACCTTTGAGGATGAGATTCACGAGATAAAATTGACAGTGCCCAGCAGTTATTTAAAACAACTACTTAATATTCCTTTACTTTTAGACATTTGTTTCGGTTATTTCATTTATTTTTATTTAATTAATACATGAATCGACATATTGAAATGTAATAATATTTATTTATCTTTTATTTAAATCTATTCAAAACTACAGGAAAGAATTTTTATTTCATAATCCAAATCTTTTCATTTTTTTTCAACTTAGAGATTAAATTTAGCTTTTCTGTACCTGTCATTAAAATGCACTTTTTACTCCTTCTTTCCTCAATGATTATGAATTTCAGATAAAAGAAAACTCATCTTATAAGTTTGAACTTTGACTTTTGCAGAAGCGATGAAATGATAGAATTGCCAGCTTTCTTTAAAGAAAAATGGGGTGAAAAATAAGAATGGTTAGATTACGGTAATTTAAATTGAACTTCACGCAACTAATAATATTTCAATTAAAGAGGTGGGGGATGCAATATTATTTTAGTAAATGCGCAAAATTGTCTTTAGGTTTAAAATGTAATTTTCCCTTAAATTCGAATCTTAATCTTTATAAACAGTGTATGAATCATATATATTAAATTATCACACTGTCAGAAAATAAATATTAATATTGGATATATCTTTAAATATAATAAAATAATGACTCTTAAATATATGAACACTTTCGTTATCGTAAGAAATCCTATGCAAATATTAACACTGTATTGGAATCAGAGAAAAATAAAAGTTAATAAGCTTTTATCTGCGTATGTTTTATTCAAAGATTTTACCGAAAATGCTTAGAGAAGAAGAATCAGAGTATTGCTTTTCGATTCGGTTATGTAACAGCAATTTATATTCAAACAAAGACATTTTTGATTATATGAAATTTGCTTTTTCCTCAAAAGATAGATTTCAAAAGTTATTAAATTAAATACCTATTGTAACTTATAATAATGTATCTTTAGATGCATTAAAATGATTATTTTTCAATATATCCTTAGAATTATATCAGGAGACACATTCAAAAAAGTATCTTTTTATATGTTTATAACAAAAATATTATTCAATATCCTCATATCCACTAAGAATATGTAGTCCTTTGAATTTTAAATGAAGTTTCTGTTGTGCACATGTCAAGTATTGATTATTGATGTCCTTGTAATGTTTCCGTCGTTGCAATAGGATTGTAGTGTAAATCATCATAGTCTCTAGGTGTCATGGAACTATATTATGATCATTCATTATATTGATCTGAATGCATTTATCTACATCACTGCGTTCTAAATCTATAAATCAATGGTTCCTAGGATTCAGACGTATATTATACATACTACACGTGTAACTATGTTTATATTACAATTAATAGTAATTTTTCAGCTTTTAAAATTTATTTAACTATACACTTAAATGCTTTAACATGCTTAGAAATAAGGTTTAAGACTTACGAATGAATTGTATATATATATAAATATTATTATATTGAACTGAAATAAAAAAGGTAAAGAAGAGTAAATTGATGTTTAGTATTTAATCAATTAATGAGATCTAGGTTTATTCGGACTATCCTAAACATAGTTCCAGTACTTTCAATGCTTCTAAATGATACAGGAAGGACCTAAAAATAAATAATTTGTTAAGTAATTTACAAGATATTGAGATTTGAGAAATATAACGAAAATAAGACGATTTTTAATTACTAGTATAACTTTAATAAATCATAAGTAAATTTCATTGATTCGATTTATTAATATTATAATAGGACTGTAAATAAAAATTTTAAGTACAGTTTTGTACCCTCTCAACCCCAGGAATTAAAATTACGCGTTTGTATTCATAAAAATTATTAGTTTACAAAATTACATATACAGAGGTACTCCAGTAAACGTTTAACGTAAAATAAGTCCAACTTGGTATGCGTCATATTTGGAAGTCAAAATATTTTTTTGGAATGCCATATTTGTTCGAATAAGACTCACTTTACCATCTCATTTGTATATCACTCATTGAAAAAACTTGTAAGTAGTTTCCTTTAGAACATTTAATACACATATCACATTTTCAAAGTGTCTTGAGGAAAAAGCAGGCGCAAAAGCTCTTTGTTATTTAGTAAAAGTCACTCTTGAAAATCATCAACCAAGTACAAGTAAGGAAAAGGGTCATAAAAGAGAAGACTAAAGTTTGTAAAATTGTCATTTAATACATAGATGTTTGACATTGTATTTATTTATTAGTATTTAAATAATCTTATACAGCATCATTAATGCCTAATAGGGCAATAAGAATCAATTTTCATACACATAGGAACGAACTAATAATAATTTTTCCTATATTTATTATGAGGAAAAATTCATTTGGTCTAGCATAGAACTCTGAAGCGAATTAAGGATGTATACTGAGATAGCACTCTATATTTCTTATATCAATAAGGAATAACGAGTATATCTCAATATACATCCTAGTTATGTAAATAAAAACACTATTAATTTGGACCAGTTCTGTCTTCCGAAAAAAGACGAGCGTTAAACAATTAATGCAAACCTATTTTCCTGTTTAACATTTTGTAAAATTATTGTAAGTATAAAACTTCCCATGCTTTGCAAAAAAGCTTTGTTTAGCTTTGACAAAACAATATCTTTTTTTTTTTTTTTTTGTAAACACTTATGACCTTTCTTACGGAATTTCGACATGAAATTCGCCGACAGTAATTAGGACAAACCAGCTAAAGGACGTTTAGAGTTGAAGGACTTCTGTTATTTATCGATGAGATACCTATCTAGAATGATGCACGCAATTTCTGACACGCGTAGACCTTGCTTTTTATTCCCACATATATTAAACAAGTCATACACAGCAAACAAATTCCCAAAAATACTGACTTAAGCATTCATCCGCGCAGCTTAATTTGAAAATATTTTAGTCAAATTTAAGTAAATGAGGAAAATTAGCAAATATAAGTTGAAATAGAAAAGCATTTCAAAAGATTACTAAAAATATAGCAAAATAAAATAAACATTTCTGAATATTTTGAAATATTTTCTTAACTCTCTTTCTTGGCTTTTTAAAGACTGTAATCGGGCCTTATATATTATACCAGGGGTCGGCAACCTTTTAGGTGTGGCGTGTCAAACCAATCTACCAACATGATTCAGCGTGCCACATAGTAGGGTTATTTTTGAAACCATTCGATTCCCGTGATAATGCATGCAGAATTAGAGAACAGAGGTCAAAATAATTTAGATTTACAGTTTTATTATATAATAATTTTGCATCATTTAAAGATATTTCTTAACATAAAAATTAAAAACATGTAATATAACTATTCCTACATCAAAAATATTTTAAATGATCAAGTCGTAAATTTTTTTGTATATTTTAAAGATATTTCTTAACATAAAAATTAACAACATGTAATATAACTATTCCTACAATAAAAATATTTTTAAAAAATCAAGTCGTACATTTTTTTGTATTTTAAACATATTTATTAAAATAAGAAATAAACAATATAAAATATAAGAATATCCTTTTATTAAAATTAAATAAAAAAAATAAATAAAAGTTTTAATGCGAACCTAGAGCTTGTGTACCCTCTACACATCATACACATTTTCATATAGCAAAATTAGAGGTATAATTTGTGACTTTCAATTTGACACGATTCTGAGCATTCAGTTGTTGAACACAATTTCTCTGCGGATTCAAAATATTTTTCATATAAGGAAAGATTTTTTATTTAGATGTGTAGAAGCGTAAGTGGAAAGCAGTGTACATACAATTTTCTGTCCTCCAATAATAAAATTTCTCCAGCAACGGTATTCAATCATTTAAAAAATAACTATAAATTTATCTTTTTTTCATAATTCCGTACATGTTCATAATTCTGATGATGTTTGTCAAATATATATAAGAGGCCCATTACAAATTTATCAAATTCCATCCACTCAGAAATGGACAAATTTGTAGAGTAGTGCGGAGTTCCTCTGAAAATTGTTCCGCGTTCCATAGGTTGCCGAACCCTGTATTATACAGTCGACCAATTTCGCCAAAAAAAAAATATCGTCTATTCAAAAAACATCGAGAAATGCTGTCATCATTTTTTTTGGTGCATGCGCGAAAACAGTTTTCCACTATTGGCTGTATATCACAGCATTTTGACCCGTTTTTTGATTTTGTCATTGATATAATACTTAAGTAATTTTTAATCTAATATAGTGGTCCCCAAACCTCAAACCGTTACCAGTCCACCCAAGGAACATTAAATTATTTCCATTTTATTTGCTGTGGTGCATTTCTCTCGGGTTTGTGCGATTTTCTTTCACTTTACATTCATTTTTTTGTAACTGTATTTTATTCCGAAGGCATATTTAAATACAATTAAATTAAATTATTAAAACAAAACAGTCTAAAATCTAAACAATAAACGTCCCACTCTCAGCGTGGTAAAATTATTAAACGTTTACCTGTCGTCGGCGATAAAAAGTTTGAGAACTGATCTAAAACACACATAAATGTTTTGTGTAGTGCTCTAAATTAGTGACGAACCTTTTTATCACCCCGGTCTGGTCAACGTTTGATAGCGTTACAGAGGCCCGTTGGAAAGGGGGGGGGGAGTTGATTGCTTAGATTTTAGATAGATTTAATGATTTTAATTGTATTTAAATATGTCTTCAAAATAAGGCAAGGTTACTCCAAAAAATGAATATAAAGCGATTTAACATGGAATATAAAGTAATAAAAAGTCGCGCGCACAAACCCGAGATAAATACACAACAGTAAATAAAATAGAAATAATTTAATGTTCCTTGGGCGGCCCGGGTGTTGGGGACTACTGCTCTAATTTACATACGGTATATAACCCTAGCCAGAAAAAAAACCAATTTACTTGAGTTTTATTTATGCTTCGTCATAGGTAAATTAAAAACGAAACAGGGAACTCTTAGTAACAAGCATTTCTCATGTAATAAAAGAAATTTCTTTATATTTTTTCGATTGCATAATGCGGTACAATATTGTATATTATATAAGCACTTGTAAATTCATTTATCATACGAGATAATCAATCCATCGAACAATTGCATCATTTAGTTAATTGAAAAAAGTAGGAAAGAAAATATTGGGAAAACAATTTTTTGCACAAAATTCTTACTTTCAAAATCTTTTCCTTTAATACAGGAAAAAAGTATTTTACAATCTCAAAACTAGAATTTTACTATTTTTATTAGATGCAGGATCTAAATGCATGTTTAAATAAGATTCTAAGCCGCCCATCCGGTATAGTGGTCAGTGAAGCTGTCTGCGGTGCCGTAGTGACTGGGTTCGAATCCCGGAGAAGGCATGGATGTTTATGTTGTATGCCCTCGTGTTATACATTGCGTGGTGCACGGAGTTTATAAATGTTAGAAAGAAAAAAATAATAAGTTTCTATGCTCGAATCAGTTTTAAATATATATTATACATCAATTTATCCACAAAGATATATATCTAATATATAAAATTCTCGTGTCACAGTGTTTGTAGCCAAACTCCTCCGAAACGACAAGACCAAATCTTATGAAATTTTGTGCGTATATTCAATAGGTCTGAGAATAGGACGTAAACCATTTTTCATTCCAATATTGCAATTAGTTGAGAAGATATTAATTAAAACCTTAAGGATGTCTGTTGTTTCGCTTGGCGTCGAAAATCGGTTTAGCGCCAGATGTGAAAATACTACTCTGTCAGAGAAAAAAGAAGACCCAGAGAAAAATTATAGGAAGATAAATACATCACTATCATTTAGGGAAGTTGTAAATAGTATATTTCTGTTGAGCTTTATTCCATGTGAAAGAGTTTTATGATATTTCGAAAAGCACAGATGATTGAAACATTTTGAGTTCTTATTTATTATTAAACGCCAATTAATAAAACTGTAATACTCAGTGCGCTCAAAATTTTCGGGAATCATGTTCAATATAAAGAGAAATATATACGTATTTTATAATTGTGAAAGGTAGAGGTAAAATAATAAAAGAACAGATACATTATCAGTATACTGCTTTCAGCATTAAGTACTTCAATTTCATCTATTTGGGTGTTTTGTACAGTAAATAATGCCAGCAAGACGCAAAGGGTCTGCTTTAGGCCGTTGAATTAATAAATCTACAGCCATGCGAAATAGAAGAGCTCAAAGAACAGACGAAAAAATCCAACTGGATAATGAAGTTGTGCATGTGAATATGGCGCAATTGCGTAAATCATAATCACAAGAATTACAAGTTGAAAAAAATCAATGAAGACGATTAGAACAAAGACAAGCGCGTCGATTCCTACTTGGCACACTCACAGCAAATGGCCGACAACGCCAACAAGTACATCGAGCATTTACATCCGATTCATTCCGTCGTCTAGCATTCGAGTATGAGCCTGACGTTAAATATTACGCTCATTCGAATGTGACAATTGGTGCTATGGACAAGGAATGTCCACATTGCAATGCGCTTAAATTTAAAAATGAGACAGCCGGGATGTGTTGCGAGTCAGGAAAAGTGCAACTACCGGAAATTGAAACACCACCTGAACCATTTAATGATTTACTAATCGGTACGGATCCCGATTCTAACGGTTTACTTATCGGTACGGATCCTGATTCTGTTCCTGAAGTCAATTCAAACATTAAATTCATGTTTCCAAATGACATCGTTCGGAGCAACAGAAAAAGTTAAAAATAATGCTGCAAATGGTCAACAATTTAATTCAGCATTCAAAATCAAAGGCCAAGTTTATCACAAAGTGGGCTCATTGCTGCCAATGCCAAATGAACCACATACATTTTTACAAATTTACTTTGTGGGTGGTGAGGACTCCGAAAGCGCACTCGCCAATCGCGTGGATGCACGTTGTAGCTACAATAACCTCACAATTCACTTTTTGCCAGACGCATTATCGGTGAACTGGACGCTTTATTGAATGAGCACTATGACTTGTTGAAATTATTCAAATCACACATGCACAAATTACAAAGTGACAATCACGCTTTTGTCATTAATTCTGATAAAACACCAGCTGGAGAGCACATTCGTAGATTTAATGCACCTGTTGTTGACGGCGTTGCTGGAATCATGGTTGGCGACCGTACAGCTACACGAATTCAAACAGATTCAATTTCCAATTAGATTGGCATTTTCAATGACAATCAATAAGTCTCAAGGCCAAACGATGTCTGTTTGTGGCTTAGATTTGGGCACACCGTGTTTTTCACACGGACAATTAATTATACGTGGCATGTTCTCGCGTGGGTAAACCATCTAATTTGTTTGTGTTGGCTAAAGATGGACTCACCAATATATCGTACACTCCATTGCACTAAGAGACTGATAATGTTATTTTTAAATTGTCATAATTTGTGATAGAGATGTAATTTGAAATTTATTAGTTAAAATAATAAAAGTACAAAAAATTCAAAAAAGGAATGTTTGGTGCTTTGTTACTTTTATAAGCGTCATCGTTCCTCTTTCAGTCCCCTCATCCCCTGTTTGACTACCAAAATATTCACTAGAAATAATTTATTTGGCAAAACAATGTTTGCCGGGTCAGCTAGTATATATATGTATGTATATATTTAGGGAAGAATGTCTTTCATAATCAGTCACTAAGATCATTTTGTCCCCATTTTAATAATTAATCATCAATAATCAGAGGCGGATTAAGCTAGTTGTAGGCCCCTGGCGGTAAAAGGTTTGGGGCCCCCTGGGCTGAAGAGTCGAAAAATTCGCTGACCTTAAATTCTCAAAATAAAATGTATAGCTAAAAAAAAAATTAACGGCTCAAAAAATTTTTTAACTTTATTTTAAAGAATTAAAAAAAAACCTTACTTAAAAGCTTAAAATTTTGCTATATAACTTTACGTCTTGATTTTTCTTGGGCAAATTCATCGATTATTTTTGCAGTATCTATTTGGTCCAAAACATCTTGTTCTATGTATAAAATGGCCATGCTGTTCAGTTTGTCTTCTCCCATACTACTTCTTAAATAATTTTTAACGCGCTTTAAAACCGAAAAAGATCTCTCACTTGATGTATTTGATACCGGTATAGTTAAAAATATTTTTAAAATATCTCGACATTAGGGAAAGTCGAGACCATTTCTTTTGCAACTCGATAAATTTCTATTGGAGTGTTCATAGTATCTTTGTTTTCTTTTAAAAATAGCAAAAACTGATCCAATTCATCGTCAAAATTAAGCGATTCAATATCGTCTTTGTAAATATCCTTTAATTCTTGTACAGTTTTCTTCTTAATTTCAGAAAACCTTTCATCAAAAAATACAAAAAAGTGTTCTATAACAGTTTCATATATTCCAGCTCTTCGGGATAGTTCTGCACTTGTCCTATCGCATATGACATAGAATGAGATGAATAAGAAATTTTCCCTATTTTCAAATTCATGACCTTCTTTAGTTTCACCGAAAATAATTTTTCTCTTTCGCTGCCTGCAAGCTTGTCCAACTTCCTTTTCAAATGAGAGCCCTGTAAAGTAATTGCTTCTTGTTCTACTTTTCCAAATTCATTCCTGAAATTTTGTATATAATTTTCTAAAGATTTCAGTAGATTAGATCCTTTTAATAGCTCACACCCAACTGATTGTAATGCTTTGCTAGTAGCACTCACCTTCTGGAGTATGGTATCCCAAATCACGGTCATTAGGAAACTTTCCCTTGTGTTTCAAAAGTACCCAATGATTAAGTTGGCCTTACGCTAGCCTCCGGCAACGGAGTTAGCCGCGGTCGACTCAGTATTCCACTCTTTTACCAAACACCCCAACGCAAACAAAAATAGCTCCAGCAATTTTTCTTTTTATTATTATTATTTCAGGTCGCAGTCTTATGTACTTTCTTAATTTTAATTTTATTTTTAATTTTTTAACTTTTTATACTTTTCCCCACCTTTCACTAAACATGGCAAGTGTAATTTTTAATGCTCCCTCAAATTCGAGATAGGGTATGAAGACTTCATCAGAGATCATGTGCCCCAATGACCCTTCTACCATGTTTCAAAAGAGAAGTTGCCTCCAGTGTATTGTGATCTTCTCCTCATTTGTATCACGGATTTCAGCCAGGGCCTCTTTTATGTGTGTATAACCAAGTCTTATAGCTCGTACGGCATCTGCTCTTGCTGACTATCGTGTATCTGAAACTTTTTTCACAGATATTGCATGTTTACTCCTTTCCAGGTTTTTATTTAAAATTCACCAGCGATGGGTTGACACAGAAAAAAATAGAATAATTTCTGTGTGTACAAGCATAAAACACATTTAATTGCATCTCTACATTTTTCTGCTGCTAAATTTCCTACTAAATTTAAAGAACGACTGGCACAAGGCTTGAACTGTGTTCTTTAATACGTGCTTGTAGATCTGAGTACCGCCCGGACATATTAGACGCATTATCAAATGATTGCCCCCCCCCTCCTGCAATTTTTAATATCCAGTCCAAATTTTGCTAAAATTTCTATAAAGAGCATTAAAATTTTTTTCCCAAACTCTCATAAAATTACATTTTATCTTTTTTTAATTTTCTCTGTGATAGAAGTATGAAATTTCCGATTTAATACACACATATTTTGTACAGAAATCTTTACAGAAATCATAGTTTAATTTCTGGAACAAAACGTAGCTTAGCTTCCGGATTACTTATAATCAAAATTATTAAAATGTCTCAACCAAAAGTAAGCATTCAAAAATTCTAAGGTTTTCTTTTAAAAACTGAAAAAACAATTATAATACTCTTGATTTGTAAAGTTTCCTTTTAAAGTTTCTAAATATAAGTTAATAAAACATTAACTGAATACAAATGTTTTTTACACATTCTAGTTTAGTATTATTACTATACTTGTTTGTTTTTTCAAAAATCTTAATACTTTGTGACTAAACAGAACAATAAAACATTTCCAAAATAATTTGAAATTTCTAAGATAACTCAAAACTGTTTGACAAACGCCACAATATCACAAAAGAAATCTACAATTTTTCAACTAAATTTACATCTTAATTACATTCAAAGTTCCATTTCTCAAAATTAAACAATCTTACTACATATTGAATAACTTTTCACACTTCTATTTTGTTTGAAATCACTCTCACTCTCTCTCTTCTTATCTACTTTATAAATAGTGTTTATCATATTTTTATTTCTGTCATACATTTTGCTACCACTTTAAATAGTTTTAAACTAGGAGCAATTAAAAAATAGTACCTATATTTTTCAACATTTATTATTGTTCTGTAAAAATAAACATTTCATTAAATGCTTTTTAAAAGAAATTTCTGCTATAGTAGTGGCATTGTTGCCTTTTTTAAAGATTTTAAATATAGTTATAGATGAGAGAATTTTGATTAACTTTATTAGAAGCATACAGAATGTTATACAATATTTTAAAGAAATTATGCATTTTAAAGTAATTATACGATTTTTATGTATTTTTATAATTAGTTATACACATATATATATATTTAATTATTAGATTGCACTGAATAACTTTTCAAGTTGTCTGGACAAAAGATCTTAATCAAAAAAAGTATCGCGATCAAATCATTCTTAAAATGACAATAAATACAAAAAGAATTTGTGCTTTTCAAATTTAATCTTACAAAATAATGGTTCTCTTTCCAGTTTTAAAGTATATTAGAAAAATTATGTGTTTATTTCACGTTACAAAAAGAATGAAAAGTGTATTTTTAAGTAAACTTAATATACTTTCTTTCTTTGAAAATTCTTTTAACAGTTTGAAGCAATTTTAATGAAATATTTAGAAATTATAGATTGGCTCATATATTACTAAACAAAATTATCGTAATACGTTAGGGCTACAAACAAAAAATCAACACAATAAATATAATAGCGTTGTATTTCAATTTCGAGTTATCGTTAGGATTCTTTTAAGTATGGTAAATAATTAATGAATGTACTCGAAATCTCATTAATGTTTTGTATTTTAAATGAACTATTATCGCTTTTTATAACTGACTCAAGAAATTATTTTTATAAGAGAGGCAAATAATATTTTTTCATTTGAATAACAATGCCAATCGAAAATGTTTTAAGATTCAAGCAACGAAAACACATTTAAATATGTTAATAATCATAAAAATATTCTAAGAAACTGATGGCAGTTATTTATATTTATGTACGTAAATCGAAAAATAAATAAATAAATGAAATAGTAATGACACAAATGCGACAAAATATTTTTTTCACTTTATCTTACGCACTGATTAAAATACCTGCGCATTAAATCTTAAAAATCTAAAAGAGAATTTGAAAATGAAAATATAGTTACCTTTTTTTTTGTTGTTTAAACACGATTCTCCAATTTGTCTGTATAAGCACAGGAAGCTAAAAGAAATTAGTTCGGAAGTCAAATTGACGCAAAATTTCCTCAGTTTACTCCGAAAAGGGGTCTTTTTCTCAGGGTCATTCTGTCCCATTTTTTTCATTCGTCCTTAAGCCTGTCATAAATCTTGATCGTGCTTTTGTCCAATGTGCCGAAATTCCTCTTTAACGTGCTCCCTCCCCCTTCCCCCAGAGAACCAACGTTAAGAACTCTCTCATTGATACTTCTTAAAAAATAATTAACTATAGACTTGGAGGGTGACAGAAGACTTCAGGCGCTTATGGTCCTATCTTTTCTCGGAACGGGAAGCATTTATCCAGCCCTTGCTCACCACGAATGCACATTCAGTCTCTTGGTTGTTACAGAAATAAAAGAGAACCGGGATATAAATATAATATAATACTCTCTTTCACTGGACCATCTATGAAAAAATTCCGACTAAGGGCCAAGCCCTTTCTGTAGCTTCTTAGTGCGACGTTTATTACAGTCAATCAATCAATAGACGAAGGGGTTATTGTCATTTACAGGCAAATAACATTCTGAATGGATTTTTTCCATCCTAATAAGTGTTATCTGTATTTCACTTCAAACGATCTTTCTGTCGATCCGCTTTGAATGAGAAGTTTTTCCTACATTCAAAGATCACACCACTCCTTGTCTTCTCATTATTTTGAGTAATTTTACCAGCTTTTAAACTTTTCTTATTGCGTTTCCTGAGATTCAGAATTCACACGGAAAACTTATATCGTTTTATGCCAGTGACATACTATTTTATAAACGTAAAAAGGAACTCTTAATATGACCATTGATAACATTTTACGACTTTTTGCTTACACACGTCCAGGGCCGCTAGGGGAGCCCGTATCATTGATACGGTGATAGCTACGCCCCTGATAAGAATAAATGTTGTTCAGGAATGTTTCTCAGAATTTAAAATCCTTTCTTATATGCTTCATCTGTGGTAGTGCGAAACGTTAAAGTCTGCATGATTTCAAGAATTAGTTTGCAGATTGTTGAATTTCAGAGATCTACAATAGTAATGTTTACGACAAAATTCACATTTCTTACCATAGGAATATTGTCAAGTTTTCATATGTAATAGTACATTTTAGTTTTTGATCATTCTGGGGCTCCTGCGCACAGCATCCGCCACACCACCAACATGGCTGGCCCTGTACATAGTTCCCTTTCTCTATATTACAAAAACTTAAAATGTAGAAATACTAAAAGGAAAACAATATCAAACTAGAAACACACAAGTTTTTCTCAAAAATCAAACATATGAAAGCAAATGGTGTAAAAATGATCCTATGAAACCAAAAAAATTAAAGAACAAGATGCACATTACCTGAAATTTTAACTTTAAAAGTTAATCAAATTTAAGTTGACCTATGGTAAAAAATGCCAGCAAAATTCAGACCTTATGAAAGTATGCACATATCCCTGTGATCAATTATTTCAATAGCCAAATATCCTCTACAGTTTTTTCCAAAAAATAACTTTCATCTATTTCACTATTTGATTCATTCAATTTAGAGAAATTTCAATCTCACTTAAATATTTCGCTTTTTCTGTCATGCTGCCTGAAATAAAACTGATACTAAAATTACTGATACTAAAATACTTCGATCCAGTGCCGGATTACTCGTTAGGCGGAGTAGGCAGTTGCCTATGGGCCCCGTGCTTTTTAGGGGCCCACAAAAGCCTGTTCTGTTTTCTGTTAGTGCTCCAAAAACAGGCTACAGGGCCCCGAGAACTTGACTGCCTAGGGACCTCCATGTCGTTTAATCCGACACTGCTTCGATCTCTTTCCCCCACATTCTCAAAATATAAACACAAAAATCCAGATAACAATAAATCACGAACCTTCAAATATTAAATTCTTTCGAAAGAACTAAACATTGGTAGTTGTTTATAGTCTGAGATCTGGGATCATTATTGTAATATAAGAAATCTGGGATCAAATTTTTAAAAACTTGGAACCGAAAACATATATTAAACACCAAAGTTCAGGAAAACATTTTTTTTAGAAAAAAAAAAAAAAAAACGGATTTCAACCGCAATTACATGTAATATATGAGGGCAACACTAATTGTTATACGATTCAAATGTGGGTAATCATTGGGTTTGCAATATCAGTACAAGATTTTTTGTTGCACGTTGAACTTATAACTGAAGTCTATCAACTTGGGGCCCCTGCTGGTGCTCTGGGCCCCTGGCCGCTTAATCCGCCTCTGTCAATAATGGTAATTAGTGAGTTTAATTGGTTATCAAATTTTTTTCAGTTGCATGAATACTTACAACTAATTATAATTTTTATTTTCACGTTAAGAGGATCCTGACTGAAATAATGCATATAAAGTGTATAAAAATAGGATATAATTTAACTTACTAAACTTCAGAAAGTTTCATAATTTTGTCATTTTTTTTTAGTAAATTATTTTCGAAACTTTAATAATACTGTATAAAATTTCCTTAATTAATATGATGCGTCTAAATTATTTTTACTTGGCATTTAATTTCAAAATGGTCTGGTAAAGTAACAAAACGTTTGAAATTCTTTATTTGAGGTAATCTGATATTTGTTTCAAGATAAATATTAGAATTCACGGATTGTTATTCGTCCATAAGAATAATTTCTGAAAATAATTTTACACACATAAAAACTTTTTTGATACGCATTTGTTTAACATTTTATTCCACAATAAATAATTGAAACTAATTCATGAATCTTTAGAAAGATCTTGTGGTAAGCTGACTAAAGAAGATATTCTAGTCCTTTCTTTTGATATTTCTAATCTGGATTGTCATAAAGATCATGTGGAAAATGCCATCAACCATTTTGGAAAGGTAAGGTTGAATGCTTTCTATAAATAGGATCAGCTATCTATATAGTTTTCCAAAATTTTCTTAAAATACAAAAAAAAAAAAAAAAAAAAAAAAAATCGCAAAACCTTTTCTATATTGCAGTGGTTCTAAAACTGGGGTCCCCAGCGCCTTTCTAGTGAGTTCGCTAAGGCGTTCGTATTTAATGTTGAAATGGGCGTTCATCTGGGCATCTGGACTATGAACAGAGTCCTCAATCCCACATCTGATGGTCTTCGAAGTAGGAGACGGCGGAAGTAGATTTTCTCAGTCTGCTGAGAGGCATGACGGTGGTTGGCTGTTACGAGGAGATAAAGGAGGCGTGCCTAAAAGTTTCTTCATGATGGAATGGAAGAATTTTCTGCGTAGTTGAGATCTTATGGGCTGCTCTCTTGTTGGTTAATGGTGAAAGTGATCATAAACTCCTATTGGCTCCCCAGGGGGTTTATCATTTAATGTTAAGATTTCCCTCGTTTACAGACTCTGAGATGCCTCGAGGAAAAATTGATGTTCCATCCTAAACTAGATCACTACATTGCTCCTAATGAAGAAACTCTTCTAGAAATTGTATTTCGTTAAGGACTATTGATTCAGGGTTTTTTTATTGTTCGCAACAACATAGATTACTAAAATGTAATATTTTCAAAAAATAGTAAAAACACACGTGCAAAGGTTAAGAATTGAATTCATATCGCGCCAATACGATGACGATTGTATTTGAATCACTCAGCCATGTTCAGGGAGGGCTGTTCTAAATCTTGGAGGACCGAGATGTCAGGCTGATATACAAAGGGGGGGGGGGCATGGCAATCGAAAGTCTAAGAACCGCTGCTCTAATGGAAACATCGAGCCTGAACATATTTAAAAACAATTTCTTTAAACATATAATTGGCAAAAGCAAACTATTTTCATTCTCATTCTCTCTCAAACAGTTTAAATATTTTATAAACGAAAACTTATCACGGAAAAAAAAGTTTTTGTTATGCAGTGTTCCTGTTGTTTCATCGGTGTTTCTTATTTACACATTTTGCTTTAACGGGGAAAATTTTAAAAGCATTTTTAACTTTGTTTTGAGATTTAAATCTAATTATCTTGTTATAATTAAATAAGAAAATACACGTAATTAACGAGTTAATGAGACAAATGTGTCTCATTTCCCTCCATCAGAACTAATGAGTTTGAATGACTTAATGTATTAATAGTAATATTGTTGAATTAATTAAACCACATTTTACTGAGATAAAATTAGAGATCAGTGTTAGTTCACACTTATTATAAAGACAGCGATTACCTAGTATTGGTATTAAAAAATTGCTTGCTAATTAACTGACCGTCTAAGAGCAAAACGTAGAAAAGTCAATTAATCTTGACAGAGAAAATTGTTAAATGAAATAAAATTTAGGACAAATTAAAGGAAATTAATTATTAAAGGCCTTAATATGAAAAATAACAAAACTTAAGACAAATAAAATTCTAAACATCCATTAAGGAATACACTAAAGAATTGTAATTATTTTAAAAAAATGACGTGTGATTTTAACAAACACACTGGAAAAAAAACCGTTTTGTCGTAGTATAAAAATTTCAGTTGTCATTCCAATTTTATAAAAATTGAAAAATTTGCTCATTAAAAAGAGCTATTTAACTTATATTAAAAATAATTTTGTATTTCATCAGATAGATTTCCTCATAAATAACGCTGCCAGATATCAAGTAGGAGAGATTTTGAAAACAGATATTGCAGTTGACAAAGCATTATTTGATGTGAATTATTTTGGTCCTTTGTCACTGACCAAATTGATCACTCAACATTTTATTCAACAAGGAGGTGGCCATATAGTTGTCATTTCGAGTATTGCTGGAAAATTTGGTAAGTGTAATTTTAAAATAAATCCAAGTATATATATCACAAACAAATTAAAACAACGGTATGACAAAAGTATTCATATTTTCACCGTTTAATATAATAATTATATTGATAATATAAAATTTGAACGAAAAAAGTGTATGCTCCGCCTCTTTGATAAACGGTTAACAAGAGGTCATGAGGGAGGGACAGAGAGAATTACGGCTGTTAAATAGGAAATTTTTTCTTTTCTTTTTCCCTAATGAGCTGCATATTGGCAACTGAGCCTTTACAGACACGGCAAAACCCCAAATATGAGAGCCATTCCATGGGGCACCATATAGTGGCGGCTCTCATTACAAAATTTTGTCGCTTGAGTTAAATTTATTCAAGTTTTCATTGGATGCTAAATATTGCCGTGAATACCAGAGCCAAATTGATACTCGAGGAATCTTCTACATGCCACATAATAACATGACATGCGTGCCCACGTTTTCCGCATTTAGAAAATCTACGACTTTAGTCGGGATGGAACCCGAAACTTTAGGCTTACGAAGTGGACACGCTAACTCTAAAACACCGAGCCGACAAATACGAAATCTATAATCATACCATCAAGCGGGTTCTTTCCCCCCTCAACTTATTTTTCTTTTTTCCTGGAAGATTTGTTGAGAAGATTAACAGGTTACATTTTAGTGGGATGAGGGAAGACTTTATAACCAAAGAACTAGGCAACTTACTAAACCGAAGCCGTATTTAGAAAAGTCAGATACAAAAAACATGACATAGATGAGTACAAAGCTATCTTTTCGTGGCGAGTGTTTATACTCTTTAATATTTTATAATGCAATAGAGGTAGATCTTAACCGTCTACCATGGGTTCAAACCATAGGCGAAACAAAGCGTCATTGAATCACGTTATACAGAACATAATATGCATCTTTAAAGGAAAAAGTAGAGAGAAGAAAAATCATGGATATATACACTTGCATATTTATATTAATCACATTCTTAAGAGGGAAAAAAGCGATATGTTTTTTTTTATGTTTAAATAAAAAAACTTTGTAATCTAGAAGAAATTAATAACTAAATTTTAACGTTTTTTAAGTCATCTTTTCACCAAAGACTGATTTCTAATGAAAGTAAATGTGTGATTAAATTTTCGTGATTGTATTTTCATTTCGAATTTTAATAATAACCCATTATAAGTTTTCTTAGGTCACTAAATATACCATTTTTGAAGAATTGGATAAAATTTTCTATCGGTTTTTAAACCTTTAAAACGATTGTATGTTTAGTGTAAATATCTTAACTGCTACTTTTTATACTTCAGGTATTCCTTCAACAGCTTCGTATTGTGGAACTAAACATGCTCTTCACGTATGTATCCTTATTAAATTTACTATGTATTTAAAAATTAAAAGAAAGTAAATATTTTGATATATTTGTTTAGTAAAATTTTAAATCAACACATTCGTCGTGACAAAAGGCTGTTTTAAATGCTCGTCTTAAATGCTGGGGGAATTAAAACAAATACCTGAATAAAAATTAAAAAATAAATAAAATAAAAAGCTATCTTTTGAATGCACTTTATTAATTTAACAAAAATTCTGATTATACCTAACAGGTTAAAAAATATTTAAATTAGTAAAGAATGCTTTAATAAAAATAATATAATGAAAAGAAAAATATATATCTCCGCTCTCTCTCTCTCTCTTCTCTATAAATCTTCAAGCATTAATTACTTCGTGTTGTACATTTCGTGTCATTTTGTGCTGCTGATAACTTATACAATACAAAATTTCACTTACAGCATCGATAATTTTTTGAAATGTCACTATTCTACACATACAATTCAGTATTTTTTACCTACACTGCTGGTCATACAAAATGCAAACACATTTTCAAATCGAGTGAAATTATCACCGTGCGTATACTGTGATTAGCATTTCAGCGCAGACGCACGTCATTGGTGTTTGTAATGACATCATCAAACATTATATAAAGGAAGAACAGAACGCCATTTTTAAATATTGGAATTGGTTTTTGTGTGGTTGGTTTTGAATGAACAACTTCAATATGCTTTGAAGAAGAATACAAGCGTCATTCGAACCCATTTCTGATTGAGGAAGATTTGTTTCTTGTAGGAAATACAGATTAACCTTCCAAGAAATCAGTGATTGCATCAAACATAACCAAGCAACAATAATTCGGTTCTGTAATTGTAGAATGCAAGAGGAAACAACTGATTCACAGTACTGAATGCACCATATTCTTTGCACTACTACACGTAATGGTAAAAATGGCATATTATATAAATGATAATGATGGATCTCTCTGCCGCAGCAACACACATAACATTTTTCATTTATCATTAGACATAATTTGTCCACAAGACATTGATTGCTACAATTACCTTTGTCTCAATACCACAGAAATTGTTTGTCGGCAGACATGGACAATTGAATTGCATGACGTTGTCTTTACAGAAGAATTATTTGAATAATTTTTTGCCTGGAAAGCCAAGATAGTTGGATGAGTCTGGAGTTAGGGTGGTGAGTGAGCGAGTGAGTGAATATTAACGTCCCACTATTCAGCTACACGAGGGCTTTTGGGGACGGTCCGCGTAATTTTGAACCCTGGTCAATGACGCGGACGACACCTGAGCTGGCACCCCCTCTCCTAACTACCAAACCACACCAACGGGAGGACATTTGAGCTCTCGACAGATTTAACGTGCATCGTTCCCCTACACGGCGGGTGTTCAGTGGTACTGGGATCGAACTCATGGCATGCTAGCCACGATCTGATGCCTAGACCACTTGGCTACCGCGGCCACTGGAGTTAGGGTGGAGAGAGGTTCCTAATTGTTGCTTCATCCATCACTATACTGACCCTGCACTCCGTCTGGGTTGGGAATAGATATCACTCCTGCAATCCCTTAGTTCACACTGATCATAAAATGATCATTTAGAGTTCCTTTCTTACCATCAGTTACCTAGGGCCACATTTTAACAAGACAATGCGTGATCACACGCGTATCAAGCAACATTCGAGATTTCTTCCTCACCTATCAGATTACTTGGGTTACTGCCTATTCTCCCGAGCTATCACTAATCAGACAAATCTGGTCGATGATTGCAGAACGATTGGTCCGGCATACACTACCTGCTGCTACATCAAATCAATTCTGGCAATATGTGGAAGCACCATGGATTGCCAAACCTCAGCAAGACATCCAAGCCTCTTTCATTCAATAACGAGTTATGTAGCATTGGTTGCAATTATGTTGCATTGGTCCCCCAGCAAAGTCAGACTTTGGGCCACACGTACTTGTCGTCAGTCAGGCTTTTGGCCCCCTCGCAATGCGGGGGGTGTACGTTACGCCATTGCATCTATGACGCAACTCTCTCCTCAGCATTGTATGTTATCTCTTTAATAATTCAGGTTTTGATAATCTTGTTCTTCTTGAAGTTACATTTTGGATTGCGAGTAGTTTTTGAATCATCCATCTATTTTTCTTTAAACATTTTTCTAAGCTAAAATAAAATCACATTCAGAGAACGAAAAAGTTATTGTAGTGTAGAATATTTTTGATACACAATTCATCATTAAAAAGGAACAATACTAGCTCATAAAAGCTTGTTAAAATTGTTCTACATTTTTCCTGATTATAATACTACAATAACAATTGCAAACATTTTTATGATCACATAATTTACAGTTAAAAGCATCGAAATGATAGAAAATAGATTAAACAGCTTTAAAACAGTAAAATAATAGGTTCACAATTACAGCTGAAAACTGAATAAAATGCGAACCGAATGAAGATAAATAAGATATTCAAAGAAATAATATTAGAATAGAAAGAAAAAAACACTTCACAAAAATATATAACCTACATTTATGCTACGAAATTGCATTTAGTTTACTCAGCACAATGCAAAATATGTGTATTGATGAATTTCTGAAATAGTAATAATTAGTAAATAGAAAAAGTGGGGATATCTTAAATAATAAATAACACAATAAATGATTCCAGCAATTTAAAAAAATATTTTTTCTTCCAAAGAATAAAATCTATTGTTTATATATAATACTTTTGAAAAAACGTATCAATGAAAATATTTCGTCATTTAAATAAGGTCACAAATTAAAAAAAAATATTTAAAAGTTCATCTAAGTTCAGTAGGGTAAAAACTGAAAAAGTATTGAATTATAAAAATAAAAAAAACTATATAGAAACCTATTTCGCAATTTTTAAATTACTTATCGTGATATAAATCTCAAGCAACACTGCTATATTCCAAGATCGACTTAACCAATGTATCATTAAAAATTAGACAAGGCGATAGTGAAATTCTCGCGAATCACGAATAAGCAAACCAAGACTCCTAAACTTAAATTTCGATACCAATCTATCAGTGTTAAAAAAACACATTAACTCTTAAAAAAAATCAAATAAAATTATAAGATTCCTCTAAAAGGATGTTTTTATAACTTGATCGAGTACTCGTTATATTTAAGCATAATCACATTTCTTCGTAAATGGACTTATAATGAACCACATATATCCAATCGCAAATAATTTTTATCCTTCCACAGTAAATGATTGACTCATACTACCTGTGATTCCAGACAAAAATAACTTTTATTTGGATTTATGTTATGTGACGGATTGCCTAGACTGTATCATTTTGCATTCTTCCTTTTTTTCCACATCAAAAACAGGTCATCATTAAACAAAAACGAAAACAATCCATGTTCGTTGTTCTGAAATCCAGTTTTCTGAAAAGCAGCATCAATTTAAATCCTTGAGTAAAGTTCAGGTTAAGTCAGTCATAAATAGCACATCTGAAGATGAATGTACAATCAGCTTTTCCTCAATTGGATTTAAAATTATTTGACAATTGATTGGACTGACAGAACATTTATCATCAAAGATGTTCTTAAAACAATTGCAGTTGATGTTAGAATAGTAAAAACATATCATTGAATACATTTCTGTGTGCTATTTTTAGCTACTGTTCATGTTCTGATTGGTGACATTATAGCTTTCAATAATATGGATTATTATGAAATACTCGATTATACGTAATGTTATTCTGACTATAAAGTTAATTCGAATATTTTCTACTTCGTTAACTAATTTGCTGTTCATTTAAAAAAAAAAGTCTATTGAATCTGAGCTACAGCCATCTAAAACCTAGAATGAACTCAATTCTATGCTATGGAATAGTTTTTATTTTAATCAATATATTTTTTATTTAATTTTAATACTTAAACAAAACAATATTTAAGTGCCAATTGTAATTAAATATGATAACAAATTATTATAATTTAATTTGTTTTAATTATTTATAAATAAATATCAAATTTTTTAAAAATATATTGCATTATTTGACTGGAAGCAAATAAATTGAAAATCAGTCAGCTTAATTAATTACAATTTTTTACAGGAAAAAACCTTTAATTTTTAATAGTTATAGCTGATGTTTCTAGAAAATGCGTCCGTAAAAAATCGCACAATCTAGAGTAGCGTTCAAGCTTTGAAACATTTCTTGCAAAAGCCTTACAACCGACATTTCAAAGAATTTTCTTGTAGTAATCGTAAACCGTTTTGACAGACACTTTTTAAATGCATGTAAAATATTGTCATATAGATCCTGTTTCTCGTAAATTCATTTCGAAAAATTTTTGCAACATTATCGTTTTCCAATGAATGTCTTTTATATATTTTCGTATTATTGTTCAAGGGATACTTCGACACGTTACGCATGGAATATAATCGGAATAACATATCCGTAACCATGGTGAACCCAGGAATATTTAGCTCTTCTATCCTCGAAAAGACGATCACAACTGAAACTAACAAGGTTAGAAACATGTATTTTCTTTACTAATTTTATTTTTCTACAGACTGATAATATACTTTATCAAAAACTTCCTAATTTATAAAAAAAAAATCGGATTATTATTATTTTTTAAAATTAAATTCGTTTTTACGTTTTCACAGATGATTTGCTTTTCTGAAAAATATTCTTAAGTAAGAAATTTCATAAATTTTATTTCAGATTTTACAAAAGGATTATGAACACTATGAATGTGTCAACATGACATCCGAAAGGTGTGCTCATTTAACCTTAGTGGCTTCCATCAATAAACTATTTGAGTCTTGGGTGGCTTATCAACCCTTCCTGTTCATGATGTGGGGTTCTCAATATGTGCCAGACATATATAAACAGTAAGTTCTTTATTTTCAGCCTCTAAAAAGTTCTTTCGAATAATGATTTTTTAATATAATGCATGAATAAATTCTGAATGTTGAACAAATTTTTTATTTTCTGTCTGTCCAGATCCAGCTACTAGTTTTATTCACAGGATGGTTATACGCGCAGAAAAATGGAAATAAATACAGTTCAATCCTAGAAATTGTTCAACCAGTTGACATGAACCATTTCAATTCTACGCTTCTTCAAAATTCTGTATGGATATCAGCGTTTCTCAAACTGTGGGGCGCGACCCCCTTAGGGGGAGTGATAATTCTACGAGGGGAGCGCAAGCGTATTGAAAAGTAGAAAACAAAAATATTGTTTAAAAAAATTAAATTTTTTGAAAGTAAACAATTAAAATACATTTTGACGTAATAAGAAATAAAACACATTTACACTGATGTAATACACTTATAAAAATGTATCCTTATTACACAATGTATTTTATATTTAATTTAACACTATTAAGTTAAGAACAACATTAATAATTGCAAAATGAACCCATGTGTGTGTTGTGGCTTGCATATATAAAATTATACACAGGAATTAACATTTATCTAGATAATTTGTACGATTTATAATTATTCTCTTTTGTTGGCGAATTAAAGTTACGTTATTCGCTCCCCAATGCCACCATTTTCCACGTAGACGCGTGTATGTGATGCATTGGGGGGGGGGAGAAAAGGAATGAATAAGGAAATCTTCTGAAATAAGTAAGTCCTTCGTAAACACACACACTAGAATGCAATGAAAGGACCTTGACAAAGTCTTCGGAATAATTTTATGGATAGCAGTGCACAGAAAAGAACACACTTCGGAAAGACGTTTATATACGTCCGGGACAATTAATGCTTTGGCTGAGTAAGACGTTCATATACGCCGGTGGCACTTGAGATTAAAATCGTATTATAGCTTTAGCGTTAAAGTGTATTATTGAACTAAATACATTGTTATTGTATAGAGGGAGGGGTGATGAAAATTATGACTGAATATTGGGTCGCAAATATTGAAACTTTGAGAAGCACTGCATTAAATTAAACATGAAAGATCAAATTTAGTACATTTTCGATACTATAATTTTTTGAAAGGAAAAAAAGCGTGGAAAATATTTTGGTGGGAAAGGGTGAACACATCTCTATGGATTAAAAACTGATATGGTTTTTTTATAACTATCAGGGACCTTTATTGCGAGTCAACTAGTGCCGCACGAAACAGTCGGGAGCTAGTTTTGAACCGAAATCACCTGATCCAATGGCACACTCCCTCCATCTCTCAAAAACCAAATACTTCTTCCTACTAGTTGACTTATGGCTATCTTCGTTTAATGTTAAAGAATAGGACCCGAATTTGGTATATTTTTTCAGATATAAAAGTACTCCAACATTAATTTTATATTTTGGCTTCACTATCCTGTAGAGAATCACTTATTGTATCATATTACTCATTTTTATCCTAGTTGAAACATTGTTTCTTTTGTAAAATGTGTTTCGTGTTTTTTCTCCTATACCGTAATGCTAAATGAGCTATCCTTTTGTATGTTAAAAAGAAAAATTAATTTATGGAATATTTTAAACACACTATATTATAAATAAAAGTACGAGTTACAGATTTTCATGAAAATAGGCATTTTTCTGTCCGAAAATGTGTTCCGCGTTTAGTTTAAACTCTCGTACATTTGGCGAAAACAGCCTTAACTTAAAGGATATTGTGTGGGAGCAACGCGGTTGTGTGAAGATGGAGAAAGTTTTTTATTCCTTCTCCTTTGTACCGATGAATCGGGCACTCTTCTTTTCAGTCAACTTAGTTTCCATGTGTGAAAGGAATTTTCTCCCCTCTCCACACTAGAGGTGCAGTGACAGGAAACGCGTTGATTATCACAAGTTGCCTCGAGCGAAATCGGCCTTCTCCTGAAGCGAGAGCGTGTAAGTTAAAGAATTTGGCAAATTTTCTTCAGGTGATTTTCCTACATTAAAAATGCTCAACGCTCAAGAAATAAATGGAAATTATAACGCAAAAATAAAAGTATTCACCAATCTAATCGTCACTACACACACAAAAGGCATTTCAGAAACTGAGCATATCTAAGTCAAACGTGGAAAGATGCTTTTTACTTGAATAAAAATAAATTAAAAATGACTTATCGAAAACGTAAAAATTCTCCATTTTAAATTATACACCCGTTTCTTTAACTATTCAATTTTGCCACTGGCTTTTAAAATGATTTTGAGATATTGATTATCGTCTATTTCCAGCATCATGGCTATACTTTATTCCAAGAAACGAATAAATCAACTGTATGAAGGAAAATGGCCTTCAGATCTACCAGTATGGCAACCTCTACTTTGGAAGAAAACTTGACATCGTCCAGGTACAAAAATACTGAATTTTCCTTACACTGTTCTTAATCTGATCTCAAATGCAACTGAATAGCAGGTGAATGGATTACGAGCTGCACAAGTAAACATTTATCACATTTCCTCATAAGACACTGTAGTATTTGCATCATTAATTAATGACACTTCATATGAATAAATATTTTTGTTTGTATTGTTTCCTCCCTTTTTTGTGCTATAAAAAATTAAAAAATTTTTTATTTTGCTTTTACGTGTTAGAAAGCCTATATTTTTAAAGCAGAAAGTATTTATCGCTCTGAAATTCCTAATTGCGCTTGTATTAGTTTATATATCACTATAGCTATAATAGCAAAACAAATTAGTAAATTTAACGACTTCTGAAAAATGGATTGTCTTCTGGGAAAATGTTTTGTGGACACATTTCATTTAGTATTACTTTTTAGTCCATGGAAATTTTAAGTCAAATACATTAACTCCAAAAATTTCAAATACTAATAAGTTTAAAGATATTTTTTACGCTTATAATAAATAAATTTTCTTATTTTGATAGTATAAAAAATTAAGGGAAAATAGTTGAAAATAAATATTTGCTCAATTTTAAAGAAACATCTCCAGATTTTTGGTTCAAAAATTTGAGAGCATGACAAAAAAGAAGGAATGTATGATCAAAATAAAATATCTGGACATTTTCCATCATGCTAAGACGCAAGTCTAGTAAATTACAATATGAAAATGTTAATTATTATTTTTATATTTAAACAAATTTAATTTTGCATAAATAAAGTTCATTTGAATTATAAATTTTAAGAAGTACAAAATCTGCACACATTCAAAAGTCATGGATTAAAAATTAAAAGCAATAATTATATGCTTAAACCCTTAAAGCATAATAAAAGCACAATTTTATTTTACACATATGGAATTAAAAAATTCACTACAAATACCTATCAAAGAAAGACACACAAGATAAAACAGTAACTTTATTTTACTTTTTCCAAAACACTTTGCAAATTAAAAACCTTTAAAGCATACATTTGTATCTTTTGGCATTACAAGTTTTGTTAACAAGCTGTCAGATAAATAAACCACTAAAACATTTTTTTTGTAGACATTAAAAAAATACTTATGAACTGAAATATCTGAATATGAAAATAAAAGTAATAAAAAGTAACAATTTTTAGAAGCAGTGAATATCTATAATGCGCAATAAAATGACACTTACTTAATATTAACTATTCTAAAAAACAAAGTTTTACTTTTAGATATGTGAAATCAAAACATAGAGTTAAAATACTTTATAATTAAATATTAAAATGCATTCATAGTCATCCCTAATCAAAAATAAACTTTGGTTGACATACGAGAAATTCGATATCAGGCTACATTTATTGCTTGATATTTATAAAAAAAAACACTTTTTATAAAAAAATCTGGTACATTTTTGGAAGAATTTATATTAAGTAATAAAATACTAAGAGTATTTTAAATCCCAAATATTTTCTCTTCAGCAAATTTTCACAATTATTTAAGAATTCATACCAAGATAAAAAAAAAACAATTAAAAGTTATCAAATATCTGAATATATATTGCATATCATTGGGAGAGTTTTGCCTATATTTTATTCAAAGTAAATACAGGTATTGGTAAAATTGAAACAAGTTAGGAAAACAAGGATCACGAGCAAAGCAGTTTTACACAGTAAAATTCATAACTAAAAAAAATTACATAACAGTTTCTTACTTTCATGCATCAAATATAAAATATATTTTTTAAATAAGCCATTATAGAATCTAAGGGGAAAAAATCAATATACATGAATTTTTTCCGATAAATATATCTTTTAACCAAATTTTCTGCAAAAAGCAAAAGCCAATGAGGCACATAAGCTAATGGCATAAATTTTGAAGTGCCAAAAAGGAGAGAAACATTAAAATAAAAATAAAATAAAATGAATGTTTGTTAAAGAAATATGATGGAATTTTACAAATGAAATGGTTTCGCTGATTTAATATGAAATATTTTTTTAGGAATCATTAACTATGATGTACAATTAGCAGAGAAGGAAATTGTTTAAATTGTCTTTTAAAGATTAAAACATAATGGAAAAAGAAACTTATCTTGAAATTTAATACTACATTGAACTTTATTGAGTATTGTATATTTGGGCGATTAAACTTAAGTAGTGAGTTTATTTAAATCTTTTCTCCTCTTCAATACAGCTTTTGAATGTTTTAATCATATGTATTATTTTGTTATAAAATTTACAGAACATAACAAATTTTAATAAAATTGTTTTAAAAGCCAAATTTAATGAGCCTTTTTTCGAATCTAAAACTGACAGCTATGTGAACAAAACTCAAACCAAGGAAACTCTACAGTTGACAAAAAAGTATTAGCACAAATCACAAAATTACAAACAACTATGCCGCTAATTCAAGGGAAAAAAATTGAACATCAAATACAAAGTAGATATCACACAAATAAATCTCTTGAAAATGTTATAAGACACATTCAACTTTATGAAGATATAACACTCAACATTAATTTTTAAGATAGCATTATCAATCAAGGTCACTTCACGATGCCATTCTTTAAAAATTTAGGAAATTTTCAATTAATATAAGCAATTAAATAAATAAAAATGAACTTTTCAAAGAATTCAATTTTAAAATTGGGGCAAAAAACCCACAAATAAAATGCCAATACTATTTAAAAAATCAAAATTTTAAAACAAAAATTTGTATATTTCCCAATGGGGAGAAATTTCTAATAAAATTCTATTTGAAATATCAGAAATAATAATAAATCTTAAAAAGCAAGATAATATCTAAGAAATGGTATATTTAATCCATTTTTAATAGTATGCCAATAAAATTACAATTATAAATTTTTCAATGGTAAAACTGGATGGATTACAAATTAAATCACACATGTTTGCATCCTAACCTTACCACATTATTTTTATCCTTATTAAAGTAAATTCATTGTGTAACTTATAACCAGCAATATTAACATTGTTATAAAGAACATTAAAAACACTGCTTTTATGAACATCAAATTCTACACAAGGAATTAAATGTCTTTACATCACAGGGAAAAAAATTGAAGTATTTAAAAGCAATATACATTAAGAACAAAAATTAAAACATTAAAGATGAATTACACAATAAACTTTAACTACAATAGTTATTTTCTAATGCTTATTACATTGAAAAAGGAGGGGAAAAAATACATATACAATAGTAAGTGGGAAAGTTAAAAAAAAAAAAAAAAAAGAGGCTAAAGTCAAAACTGACTAGTATAAGCTTAAAAAAAGTAATAATTTAATTTTAACAAGAACTCAGCAAAAGATTGAATTTTTTAATAGCCAAGCAACCGGTAAAAGTTTGAAATATTATCATTATATTGAAAAATAAACAAATTGCTTAAAAAATGAGATTTAATACACAATTAAACAAGTACGTTTGGTAAAGCCTTTCTTCTCTAAACATATAAATACATTTTTCACACTTTTAAGAAAATATTGAAAACTACAATAAAAAATTATATTTATCCTGCATAATGATGGCAAATAAGATATGTAAGCAATAAATGGTTACTTAGTGAACTATATTAAGTTATGTTTGAGTATAAAAATATAACGTCCACACAGTAGGTTTATTAAGTGTAGAAAGTAGCAAATGCTGTGAAAAAATTTTAAAAAAAAAAGGCAGGGGGAGGGGGACTTTAGCCCTTTGTAAAATAACTTTTGAAAGTATCACATATTTCATTTTACATGAATTCTCTTCTAAAACTTTGTAGAATAACATTTAAAAGATGATGCAATCAATCATACACATTTAACCATAATGAGTAACATGCAAGATGACAAAAACATAATTTATGACATAAGAGCTCTGAAATGAGTGAAACTTGCATGTTTTTCTACAAGATCTGAAAACTAACACACATACAAATGTCACATATAGTGCACAAGTCATACTATGCTAAAAAGATTAAGTGATAAATTAAAAGACATACACAAGGGCCTTTCCTCACAAAATGCAACACTCAAAATTCAACTTCACTTCTATTAATACAGCTTGCTAAAATAAATTTTTGAAAAACAAACAAACTGTAAACTGAAATTCTTATATTTCAGTTGACAATGAAGGTTATATGCTACAATGATTCATTTTGAATCAAGACAGGCATAAAAGAATATTTGTCTAATATTACAAATAAAAAAAAAGCCAGTGGCCTTTAGGATGATATCCAAATATCATGTACACAATACACACTTCAAAAATCGATGTTAAGGCAGGATTAGATGAAATACATATTTAATTAACTATACAAAAAATGTTTTTAAAATATTTATTAAACATCAAGATAATTATATCTGTTAATGTTTATTAATAGAAGCTGAAATGAACACTTAATAAGTTTAAAACTGGTTTACATTAAACATATTTTAAAAGTATTTATTAATCACTGATCTGTACCTTTCAAAATTATCTATCAAGATTTTCATCTGCAGTGAAAATTCTTATCATTAAATAATATAAATAATAAAATCTCAAATACTGTTAAGACACATAATTTTTTCTACCCTTACATTTTTAAATACTCTCTCTCTTATAAGAGAAAACACAATAGTAACTAAAGAATTTTTTTATGGACCAGTATGAATAACTCATACAATTTACTTACAATATTAGTTATAAATAAACCTTTGATAAATAGGGGGGGGGGAGAAATGAGTGAATATAAATAACTAGTTAAATGAATTCATATGCTAAAAAAATTACATTTCTAAATAAAATTTCAATGACACACAAAAAAAGTTTGAAATATACAAAAAATTAATTTCCAGTAAATTATCTTTTTAAAACTGTACAGCACAACATATTTGAGCATTTGTGAATATTAATATATATATATCACTCTTGTTGGTAGAAGGAATGTACACACATTAAAAATTTCACATCATATAGGTACAATAAAATAAATCACGTTATATTCATTCTGATTACATATTACATTATTCAATTAGAGTATTTTACATATCTAAGATATATATAATGAAAAAGCAAAATGAAGAAAAAAAGAAATAAAAAAATAAGAATACAATAGGGAGAAAATTTAACTGCATAACAAAAAAAGTTAAAGATGGTTTTAAGTTAAATATATAAGAAAAAAAAAGGCAATATATATAGAACTACTGATTAAATTAACTCCAACGATTCATTAAAAAACTATGTACTGTAATATCCCATTAAATTTATCAAAAGTAAATATTTATTATTGAACTTAATTTTCACAAACATATTAAATCAGCTTATATTTTCTTTTACATCAAAAATAATCACCTAGTACAAAATAAAGGATTATCTTTGTTCATGTGATAAAACACACTGGCAAGTGTAACTTCAAATGTTTAAAATCCACCTTTTTTATTAGCTTATCTAAATGTTACTAAGAGTAACAAAGCATTTATCTTTTATGTACAACCTCTAAAAATCATATAAGATTTTCTTGGAGAATCTAAAATAGGAAAATATTTATTGCTTGAATATATAGGCCAATCAGCTGAATTACACAGGCAAATTTAAAAATGCTGTACCTGTCACTTATGGGTATAATTTTTTTTAAAAAAAAAAGAAACAAAAGAAAATTTGTTTCAATCAAAGATTAAAAATGAGAATACGAAAAAGTTTAGTTTATTAAAAATAGTTTTATTGCAATGATCAATAAACTTTAGAATAAATGCATAACATTCAACAATTAAAATTATACATAGTAAAGCTCATGGAACACTTTAAACAAAAATGTTTCAGCTTAGTCTGTACATATGTACATGTAAAATACACAGTTAATCACAAAGAAATCGAACTCATGCTATTAAAACTGAAAGAAAAAAAAATTATGTTTAAGAGTAACTATGTAGCAAATATGTTTAAGAGCATCCCAAAAGATACATTTGCAGAAAGGAAAAAGTTAATGCATATTAGAACATGAATAACTGCTTAATGTGATTATATTTATACGTATAACTATCATTCTGGCTTACAGTGGTCCTATATAAGAGTAAAATGAACTATAAAATGAAAAGAAATTTACAATGAAATAAATGAGGGAGGAAAAAAAACTCCCTCCAGAAAGTGCATATTAAGTATATGATAAACAATTTAGCACATTTATAACATTACATAATCAAAATATAATAAAACCTCATTTACGATAGTGATTAACATTTAAATTACAAAAATAAGAGGATTCGGCATAGCCAATTTAAATTAATTTACAAGATATAAAAACATGTGTAAGATACTATAAAAATTTCATTGAAATACTATCAAAAATGTTTAATATTAAAAAGAGACCTTCGAACATTTTAGTTGACAACCCAATTTAATTGATAAACATACTTTCATTCACTTGATAAACAGATTAAAAGGAGTCTATATTTGCATGAAATACAAACAATCTTATAGTGTTTAGTTATGAAAAATACATGCTACATTTTTTAAAGAGAAATGTGTTTAAAAAACTACAATCAATGATAATTTGTGATTTAAATTACTAATCCAAAAATGGATTACATGACCAATACAAAATCTGAACCTTCTAATTACTAGTTATCTTGACTTTCATCTTATATTTTCTTTACTATTACTAGTTATCTTGACTTTCATCTTATATTTTCTTTACTATTTTTTAAATCATTTTTATATAATCACAAAAAGAACACTAATTGAAATCCCAGTTAAAATTTTACTAAATTATAAGTATTAATTTTAATGTAAGAACATAAATTGTTTAACTTTATTTTATTATAATTGTTTGATAATGCAGGTTTATATCAGTTAAAATTATTTAGTCCCCCCCCCCTTTTAATCTAAAAAATATTTCACCATATCAGGTTTAATATCTTGAAATAAAATAAAAATTAGACAGTGCTCAATTTTTACTTATGCTATTGATTTTGATAAGCAATTATCAATACATAAAAATTTCAGAATTGTCAACATAAAACATTCAAAAGATTGAAAAAAATAAATGAAAAAGTCCATACAATTCATAAATTAATCACACAATGCACCCATTCTGAGTGATTCATATAATTTTGGGGTCCATTCACAACAAATTATTTTTAAAAATATTTGTTCAATCTGAATGAAACTAGATAATATAATTATAAGAGATTTCTTTTAATATTATTAAAAAACTTGTACAATCAAAATTCAGTTCTCAAAAATACTGAGTTGTTAGTAAGGCAGTTTAAGAAGAATGCATTACACATATGAGTAATAGAAAAGAAAGTGCTTACAGTAGCCATTAGAAGTTATACAATAAAAAATAAAACACTGAAATCTATTCAAAAAGAAACAAACAAAAACCATACATATACCAAACATTGTAGATTATTTACAAAAATATACAAAACCAAGCACTGCTTCAATGCTCCTTATGAAAATACATCACAACATAGCATTTGAAATTTTTCTATTTCTCTAAAAATCAATATTTATTAACTTCTTTTGGTGATTTGATGAGTTGAGAAACAAAACATAATAATATAGACAACTACTAAGAATAGCAAATTTCATACATCTGACCCATTATGTGATCTAAATACAAAAATAAAATTGGTTTTCAAAAATATGAAGTTAAGCCAGGTAAAATGCAGATGCATATATATTTAGATCTGGTACATGGAAAGCAAAGCACCAATTAGTTTTTAGGTTTTATCAACATGGAGGTCACGATGAAAAATTAATTATCACTGACTAAATAAAAAATAAATGTATTTTGTATAAAATTCGAAAAAATTTGTTGAAGAAAATTAAATTAAGCGACTAATCTCACTTAAGAGGGGGAAAAAATGTAGCTTTAATTTTATGAACTTACAAATGAAAAAATATTCACAATTTTATGACTTTGTAAGTCAACTGTACATTAATTTGTACCATATAAAATCACTTTGTTGTAACACTTAAATTTAACAAATTCACAACAGCATTTAACTTTACGACCTTTTTAAAAAATAATAGATTAAAGGACATTTATATGAGATAATTGTCTTAATTTATGTGTTGTATTTCAACAATATTTTAAAAGCACCTTAACATAAAAATATTTTACTATGAATGATAAAAACACACACACAACTTCTTAAGAGGTGGACAATGTACATATTGCTAAATTGAAAACAGGGTAAGACTTTTTAGTAGTTCAATACACACTAAAAACAAATACTCATATACAAGCTCTAAATTTCTCAAGAGTATTCTATAAGTATAAAAAGTATAATTTTTATTTAAAGGAAACAAATATTAGAACATAAAATAAAATTTCTATGGCCTTAACTAAAATTAAAAACTATTTGAATAAAGTTATGAGTATTTATCCATGAAATAATTTTTCTTCTACACAAACAAAACAAAATAAGCCAAGTTTTACAGATAATTAAAGAAATATATATATAGTTCTTTTACAACCTATTCATAAGTAATTCAATGTATTTTTTAAAATTTGTTTTCAGTTTAAAAGATAAAGTCAAGCTTCCCTTTATTTTCAATTTTGAAGCTAACTATTAAATATAATTAATACATGTTTAACAACCTATGTATATGAATAGGATATATACTAATTTAAAGCAAATTTTTTCTAGTTGCAAAAATAACTCTTCTTGAATTTCATGTTCTACAATTAAACAATAGTTAGAACAATAGAAAGCAACAACAAAACAAATTCCTAAGAACAAACAAATGGCAGTTAAAGAAATGTAAGAAAATCACCGAGCAGAAAAAATATTTACACTCATTTCATAATTTTGGCATTTCTTTTTAAAACATAGATTTCAAAATTTAAAATATAAATTTACAATTGTAAATACATAAAAATCATTAATTTCTCAAAATATATCACTATACAAGTAGAAATTTTGCTGCCATACATCATAATACACCTGAGTTTCAGTTTGCTAATGTGCACAATGACTACAATTAATCTGAAGTCACTCCTTTGATTTCGTTGATGAATAACATGATACAACTACAAGAACAGAACCATGAGATACATGAAAAATCATAACGGGAAAAGGAGGAAAAATATATTGTATACTAATAATTTCTCACAAGGACTAAACCCATACGTATATTTTAAATGTAAAAAATATTTGTTGATAATAAATTTTCGTAAAATGAGTAAAATTCATAAAATATATATTAAAATTCAATAACATTTAAAGTAACAAAAAGAGAAAGAATGTTTTTGGATCCAGAAATACAAATTACGTTCATATGAAAACCTCACATACTTAGTTTCTAATACATCAATATTGTACTAAAAATAAGTACTAGTCTTTAAAATAGCAAACAAAGTATAAGACTAACAGCCTTACAACAGCGAAAAGAAATTATATCCATCAGTAAATATTGACCAATGAAAATTTCTTTTATCATATTTTCAAACAATCTCAATATGCTAAACAAGGAAGACATTTATTTCAATACTAACGTCAATATACTGCTACTAGAGCATAACAAAACTACCAAAATAAATCAGAATCATTTCAAAGATAAAGCTCCAC
This sequence comes from Trichonephila clavata, assembly GCA_019973975.1. NCBI lineage: Eukaryota > Metazoa > Arthropoda > Arachnida > Araneae > Nephilidae > Trichonephila > Trichonephila clavata. Next base: position 21,579 of record BMAO01025950.1, on the reverse strand, counting down.
ATCCTTAAATGAAATTATGAACAAAGAAAGAAAATTGTTTTGACAATTTGCATTAATAATGCAATTACTAAAATAAATATTTACATTAAAGTCAAATAAGTACAAAATTATTACTTTGGGAGAAAACATTTCTAACAATACTGCAAACTTTGTTCCAAAATAATGACCATGGTGAAAATAGAGTATTCCAGGTAAAACTAATAATGCAATGGCACAGAAAAAGAAAAGCCATATGTTTCAGGCCAACAGAAAATGGAGAAAAAATAAACATATATTTCACACCAATACTGGTGTATTAGGAACAAAGTATCATTGTAGCTTCCTTAACACAATCACAAGAGACAATTTGAGTAAACATGTCAACTTGAATTGAGAGAACTCAGCTGAGTTTTCAGGCTTTTTACATAGCACTCATGCAATTGTATCACAAAAGCTTCATCATTCTGAAAAAATAAGAGGCAAACATATTCAGTATCATAATAAACAAAAATTTTCCTGAAATTAAAATGTTACAGAAAATTTAGTAGGAAAAATATACATGTTCAGTTATTTTGATTTTTGGCAGTTAAAAGACACGCATTTTAAGCTGTGATCTAAACAAGATTAACAACGAGGACAATTGAAAATAGGGAAAGTCTGCTGAGAGATGTCAAGTTTGTGTGGACTTTGATTATAAAAATCCATCCCAAAGAAAATAAGCCTCTTGAAAAGAATAACAATTAGAGTCCTTTACACCAATACTGATACATTTAGGTGGAATTAAAAAAAATTTCCATTTTAATTTTAAGCTTAAATTTTTTAGAGGAGAAGTTCACTACAACAATAAAGATTTCCTAAGTAATGTTTTGCAAAACAACAAAAATAAAATTTACTGTATTCAATAAAAATTCTAAAAGGTTAATAAGATCTCATATTTACAGTAAAAATAAAGATTTGTTAGAAGACAGAAATAAGATAAGTAAACATTAATCACAAATGAATTAATTTCAGTACCTGTATCATATAAACTAATGCTTCTTTGAACTGATCCTTATTTAAAGGAGTGACACTTGATTTTCCTGCAGGTTGTAAATGTCCTGTAGCATGGCCATTAATCAAACGTTGGGGATGAAGCAAGTCTTCATTGCTATTTCCATTGCCTGCAATAAGCAAGACAAAAGACTTAAATATTTCATTTAAAATAAGGTTTCCCTCATAGTATTAAATATTCTATTTAAGCAAATATAAGATCTCTACACAATTAGAGAGTTATCACTTGCAACTGACCATGAAGAATTATTTATTTGGGAACCAAAACATGTTTTGCTTTTAGTAAATTGATTGGCTCATAACATGCTATGTTTCACGCCTCTGATAATAAAGAACACAAGCAACATCATTTTAAGTTCAAAATTTTATATGCTTTCTTTGTATCAATATATGTGTGATAAAAATATCCAAAAAAAAAAAAAATTCCTTTGATATCATTGTTAAAAAACAGTTGAAAATTTAAGCATATTAAGGTTGTTTTAATTCGACGAGTACAATTCAAGCTTAAAGCACTTATTTTTCTTATACTAAAAATTTCAAATATTAATTTAAGACTGAATGAGCTAAATTCATGATGGACACACGAGAAAGCAATCAGGTGCTTTCCATTAAATTCAAAACTGACAACTTGTACCTGTTCTATTTACAAAATTTAGATAAAATTTCAAATTTATAAGTGAGTATAGATGTTCAAATATTAAGAAAAAACAACCGTGAAAAAGATTTTAAAATTAAAAAAAAAATCCCTGTATTATTTTTTTTAATTTTAAAATCTTTTTCACAATTATTTTTCCTTACTATTTGAACATATATACTCAATTATAAATTTGAAATTATGTGTACTGTTAAGTCAAGTGTATTTTGTTTACTTATGTGCATTATCATTTGTGAGTTGAGTTTGATAGAGTTTAATAGTTTTAAACTGAAATCCAAAATAATAAGTTTTAATATTTTGATCAATTTTCTGCATTTTAAAAGTGCTTGATCTTATGGCATCCCCAGCCCCTTAATTCTCATGCTGCGGCCCACGAGAAATAGCTGTCTATCCATGTGGCCAGGCGAGAAAAAAGGTTGAGTACCTCTGGTTTAATCTAAAATATCCAAAATATTCTTTCATTTTTCAGCTTAAATAAAGTGTATTTTTCGTTTTAATATTTTTATAAAATCTCAAATGCACATGTGAGTATTAAAAGTATTATAAATAAGATTCAGCTGTAAAGTTTTTTTTTGTATGCAAGGTGGTCATTATTTCAAACAATTGCATCATTAATTGGACCATAATTTATGTCTCAGCTTATTGTCACTCTTTCATACAATTTTCACAGGCAACAGTAGCTAACATGCAAATTAAGCATTTTCAACATGCTATTTAAACTTTTTGTTGTTCTGGAAACTTTCCATTCAAGATAGAACTGTAGGCAACTTCTTTTGTAACAAAAAACTACTAGACTAATTAAACGATGTTAAAAGGGTTGAGATATTGTCTAAAAAAAAGATAAACTTTATATTTTTCTAAAAGTCATAGTTTAAAATTCTTAAATGGTTTTATTCGGTGTGTTTTTGATTTGCATGGGAAGATTCACTTTTTTGGAAATTTGTTTTATTACAATTTGATGCAATTGTTTTCTACAATTGATTACTATGAGGTATGTACTTCATATATTTTCTTAAATATTAAAATATATTTGTTTTATTGAACTTTTGTCTGATAATTTTTTTATATCATATTTAATATTTTAACTCTTAATATTTATGCTTATTTCCAATCTTTTTTAAAATTCAGGACTGCTTTTTTTAAAATTTAAGTTTTCTTATTTTTGGTTAAATTTAGTTTTAAGCAGACTAAATTTACTATCATTTTAATCTGATTGCTAAGTTCTGGTATTAATCTAATAAGTGATTTAGAATTTAAATTCTAATAAGAGTTATGGGTTAAAAAGTTATAATGCAATAGACATTTTTAGTGCAGTTTGCAATTTCGTTTGAAATATTTAATGTTAGAGAATTTCTTTTCAAATTTGCATGTACCTGGCGTAAGACAAAACTTTTTCTTGGTGTATTAATATTAAAAGAAAAACAAGGAATGATTTATGTTCAATATAAATCTGTTGAGAAAAGCCATTCTGGTTAGAAAGCCAGACCCGACAGCTGTATTAAAATATGTAAACTGTCTTAATTAAGTGAAAGCAAAATACATATGTCCCAACTGATGCCAAGGATAGATTTATATATCAACATAAAACTAACTAAGCACTCTGTCATTTATACCCATTTAAGTAAAGGTATTAAAGATTTAGTAGAGCATAAAACTAGTTTGCATGAAAGGTTTGAGAGACTAAGGTATCAATTCAAGTCTTTTAATTGCAATAGAATGTTTTAGATGGGAGATGAACTCAAAGAGGCCAAATTTAGAGATGGAGACAAACATAGGGCTAAACATTAAAACTTTTTTGATTTCAAATTTTACCTGCTAGTTTGGTGTCACAATCTGTTTCTCTGCTCAAACTTTGCGACACAAAATTGATTTCTTTGTTTTTATCTGATATATTTTCTGACTGTATGTTGAGCACTTCAGCATGAATAAAGAAAAGTCTATATTTCATAAAGCCCTTTCTCTTCTTACTCAGAATACAGTCTATATATAGATCACATTCTTTTATGAAATGCTTTTTGAAATTACATATGCTGCTTATTTTCTTTCTACAAGTTAATTTAACTCATTAGAATAACAGAGTTTAATAACTCAACTTGATGTTTACTAAGTTTGGAAGCATTTTTTAAAAATCTCTAACCCCCACTCTATTTGCTAAGAGAAAAACATTACTAGAAATTGGTGCCCTAGATGAAATTGGTCTTCCACTAAATTGATCATCTTCTACCATTTATCTTCCTTAAAAAAAAAAAAAAAACATTTGTACCACACAAAAAATTAATTGATCTACTTAAACAACAGTCACCCTAAACTTGTTTTATGAGTTGGTATGTTTCCGAAACACTTTTACTAAGTTTTGCGTTAAATTTAATCACAGCTCTTTTCTCCATCTTAAAAAATCAACATGAAAAAAATTCACTTCTCTGCAATGAATGCTCATCTTTTCTCAGCTATTTAAATAAATGGGCACAACTTGTTGGCAATATGTCAGCAGACCCCCCATGGACGTTATGACACATGCGCATTTACACTCATGGTGCCATTAGAACCTGTGCTCTGGGACAAGTCTTAAAATATATTTGACACATTGTGTATACAAGATTGTGTTTTACCATAACTGGTGCATAACATTTTTTAAAAATACCTATAAATCTAAGAGTACAATATTCTTAATTTTACTTAAAACTATTCACTACTCCTAGGAAATAATTAGCTAAAAATGAAAATTGTCTTGATTTTGAACACTGATGTAATCATGAATTTACTTTTTGCAAAAAGGTAAAATGATTCAGGTTCGTACCTCAAAATGTCCTATGCAGTCAAGAATCCATTTTATTTGTTTTTAATATAGTAGTGGGGAGCAATAGTTCTTCACATGAGTGGACTTATAAAATTTCAAGGATTTTCAGTTAAGAAACAAAGTTAGCTTAAAATTTAAAAAAACTCCATGAAATCTGAGACAAAGATTAACTGAAACATCATGTGACAATATGTGTCATAGTTATGTGCAACACAGCAGCAATTTTAAAATGGGAAAAAAAGAGTAAATGATAGTAAATTAACTGATAGTAACTAATTTTTTTATTTACTTAATTTAACCTTAATTTATTTCGCAGAATTTTATTTATTTTTTTAAAAAAAGAGCCAAATGTTTGGAGCATATAAATCAAGATACAATTTTAAAATTAAAAAAAAATTACAATCTGAAGTTTTATTTTCAAAAATACAACAGAAATCTCCTGAACTTACATGCTTAAATCAAATTTAGCTCTCATTAAAAAAAAAAACGTTGATCTCTAAATAGCACAAGGAATCATAACTTTGTACAGTTTCATTCATGACCCAGGTCATAAAGTATACGAAAAATCCTTTTAACATTAAATAAAAACAAATTCAAAATTAGTTTTTTTTTTTTTTTTACTTTGAAGTACACCATACACCAATAGTTTCAGAGTACCAAATTTAATAAGCCTGGACTATGGAACATGGAAAGAAATATTTGTGTCTTTACACAGAACACAGCTTTTCTACAAAATGATTTTATTATAGAATTAGTTTCATTGTAAAATCCTAATTGCTAGGCATATCTTTTAAGAATAGCATGGTATTATTTTACCACATAAAACATTTTGATACATTCTATTTCACTACCTCTTATGCAGAAGAGTAAATTTTATAATACTGTTAATTATACTTGGAAACAATTTTTCATACATATACACATTTCATCTCTTATATAACTGATGCACAAACTATGAATAATTTAAGTAACACATCAGATTTTAAAGCAATATTAGAAAAAATTATAATTTTATTATTAATAAAATTAAAAATTTTTTTGATGGTGTTTAATTTTTAACTAATGCGAATCTTCCTAAAAATTTTTTTAATTTTCTGCAGATGGAAAAAAATGGATTGATATTTTATCAATATCACACTCTGAAGGAATACAAATGCTATCATAATTTTGAACCAAGGACATGTGATGTGGATGGCACTTGAGTTATCACCCCACTCTCTAAACTTCATATCAACAAGAACACTTTTAGCCACATGAATTTAACATGCAACAATCTCCTACATGTTGAGTTTATTAGCAGTGCAAAAAATGGAATTCACGATAACAGACACCATAAAATTATTAAAATAATTGATATCTTGTACATAAATTTACTAGCCAAAGCTATACTTTAGTTAAAATAATTAATAAAATAGCTGTTGACCCCAGCGTGCACCCTCTACCGTAAATATGTAACATTCAGCAGAAGCTGAATGACTGTCTGCAATCACTGATGTGGGTAACAACTGCTCACTATGAAACCCACAGTCACTTTACTTATAACTTTTTAATTTTGTTATTGTTAAGTTCATAATAAAAAATAGTCGAATTATTTAAAAACTTATGACACCCACTATCAAAAGTCTTATATAATATGTATGAATATCCTTTCTATTTATCATTTTCAGAATATCAAAGTTATATTTTGAAATTTTCTTATGATAGAAAGTGTTATTTCAAATGGGGGTTCATGATCAAATTTTTGGTACAAAAAGGGTCCATCATCCCAGTAAGTTTGGGAGAGTGAGAATTACATTAACATTGCAATGTAAACCTGCATGAGGGCTATTGGCAATGGACCTTGTAATTTTGTACCGTGGTCAAGTGATGAGGATGACATCTAAGCTGGTACCCATTCTCCAAACCCCACCAATGGGAGGAGGTATGAGCCTCAACAGACTTAATGTGCATTGACCTCTCTACAGGGTGGGTTTTCAGCAGTGGTATAGGCTCAAGCTCATGCCATGCCAGCCATGAGTCCGTGACTTTGACCACTAGGTTACCCTGACCACGCAGTAAGTTTAGGAACCACTGTTCTAGATAATTCACCTTTAAAAAAATTAGCTTTTAATTTTAAATAATTACCTTTCATATATAATTCACAAATTGCATCTATTTTACAAATTAAAATAAATTTCATATCTAAGTTTTACTTAAAAAATTAAATTACTTTAAACAAGCTTTTAAAAAGTTGAGAAATATTTTAGATATTACAACTCTCCAAGAGAAGGAAAAAGTGACACTTTTTAAGCATTTCACAATAATTGTAAAGCATATTTTAAAAGACTAAACATAACGGTCTTTATTTTACAAAGTAATATCCATTACTTTCAAAATTCAATATCCCAATCTTTCCTTCTCTTTACATCTTAAATTTAATAATGCTTCAAAAATTAGAACAAAATTTCATAATTAAAAAATACATAATACTGATCCATGCTAATATTACTAAGTAAAATGCTAAATTGCTATCAAATCTCAACTTTAATCTAGAGCAAAAAAAAAAAAAAAACCACTTAGCTATAAAATACAAAAAAAAAACACTTAAAACTTTCACAGTATGTACAGCAATAAAAGAGTACAAAAATTTCAAGAAACTTTCTGTCATTTTCATAAAAAATATTTCTCACTTTTACTTAAGTGTAAATGAATATTTAAAATCTGGTAATAATATTTAAATTCTGTAAGTTGGATAAGTTTATGTATTTTTAAAAAAACTCAGGATAATTGAGCAAAGTATCACAAATTGTTAAAGTCCTTTTGCTCCATACAAACCAAATCCCATCTTTAAAATTGAAACAAAACAATCACATAAATTTCAATTAAAAATTAATGTATTCTAGGATTTAAAGTCAAATAATTAATATCCAAGTCTAATGGAAGATTCTTAACATTATGTGAATCTAATTTTAATTACCATTAAAAAATGTTGACCCTGGTTCAGGAGAGTATGAAGATGGAAGAAGGGATTGTTGCACATTCTTTTTTCGACATGGAACAGTAAAATCCATAGGTGATAATAATTGAGAAGGTGAAAATGATTTGCAATCTTTTATCTAAAATAAATTTAAAAGAAAATATTCAACACATATAGAACTCTACATTATTAAAATAAAATCAAATTAAGTTCTAAGTCAAGGGAAAAAACATAACAAAGAATATGTTGAACATATAAAAGCCACATTTTATTCTTTTTTCAAATATTTTAAATAGATTAATCCAGAAATTTCTTTTTATTTTACAAATTACTTAAACCTATATTTAAATAAACAATTTTCTTCATTATAAATTAAAGTATTAATACCCTCAAATGACAGAAAACAATGAACTGAAATAACACAATACTTTTCTGAAAAATTATCAGTATGTTAAATAATGTAACTATAACCATTTATATACATTTAAAACAATGACTAATTATAAGAAATAAAACAAAGATCAAATTTTGATTTCTGGGGAGTACCAAGTTACTTACCACTGGAAAGGAATCAATGTTTTCACTGAATCCTTCATTTTTTTCCAGATATGAGGCAACAGAAGTGTTTGGAACAGATGAAAATGAAACTGAATGTAACATGGCCGGAGTGAGAATTGGTATATCAATAGGCTCACTTTTGGTCGGTTCAGAAGCAACAATTGCAGAGTCAGTTTTTATATCACCATTTGATTTAGGCAATATATTCAACTTTTCTTTCAAGTCCTTTTCCAAGCTTTCAACAGAAAGAATTCGATCATCAACAGAAAGAGCCCTAGTCTCGATGAGTGGCTGAGATTTCTCAGTCTTTTGCATTCCCCCTTCAATATGCTGAAGTGTGTGCGCAGAGTTTGACAGCAGATTTTGAAGGATTGTTTCTGTAGTCATTTCAGAGTTTTTTGAAAGCATATTGTAACTGCTGGCAGTGAAGGATCTAACACGAGCATCAAAGTCCTTAGCATCCTCATTTGGATTTTTCTGGATGCCTCCTGCTTGAGCAAATAACATTCCCAGAGTCAGAGGAGTGCTACTGTTGGCTGTGGAAACAGCACCATTCATGCGAACAGGAGTAGGCTTTATGATATCACCATTTAAAGTATGCTGAATAGTTTTTGAACTTTTTGGAGTACTTTTAGATGCAGACTTCTGTAAATGAAACGTGCAAATTTAAAATGTATTTTAAAAATTCATATATTTAAACATTTTTCTAAAACAGTGGTTTAAAACAAAGATACCATGAAAAATTTAAAGGTCTATGAACCAGAGGCAGAGATAAGATTTTTCTTTAGAGAGGTAGGAATCCGAATTTTTATTCACTGATTACTATATGGAAATAATTCTATTAAGAATGTCAGTAATCACAGAGGTATTCTGATTTTATGAACCTCTAAGCCATAACCACTGAATTCATGAGAATAAATACAATAACAATTGGATTTTACAGTCCCCCAACCCTTTTTCAATTGTTTGCTATAAGTAGCAATTATATATGTATTAAAATTATAACATGTATTAAATGATACAATATAAATAAATATTTAACAAGATAAACCATTAAATTTTTCCTATTATACCTTCCAAGTAAATAAATTACGTGTACAATTAATGTATATTTACACAAAAATATTATACACATTAAATGCACTAATTATTTATGAATCATTTAAAGCTCAAAAGAACAACTATTGTAATTAAATCAATATGAACTTAAAACAAAAAAATAACCTGAAGTTAGAATTAACCAAAACTTAGGGAATCATCAATCTGCAAAAACATGAAATAACTAAAGGGTTAATTACTAGTAATAATTAACTAATTAAGTAATTAGTAGGTTTGTTACCAAGTATTAAATTGTTTCATGATGCTTTTTTTAATTTAAAAATGTTTTAAGTAAAGAGAGACAAAGAATGAAATTATCTGTTTGAATTATCAACACACACATCAGAAAATAAATAATCTGAACATGATCCCGGATAGCTAAGTCATAATTTTTTTTCCCTACCCTAAATGATGTTGAAGGTACAGCAGTTTAAAAAAGCTGTCAATTTCACCTCCCTCCATTGTAAGAAACTCAAATTTTTTGATAACAGGAAAACAAGTGATCTTCAATCCTGTTTTTCAGTTAAGAAATAAATGCCTATAATTTTTTTAATATCAGTGTAATTTAGTGATAATGTGGATCACACATACATTGAAGTTAGAATAAAAAATTTTTATCTATTCACTTAAGTTAAAATTTCAAAATTACAAGTTTCTGCAATATAAGACACAGCTTCGAATGAAGTTATTTTAAAGAAACCTGGTTTTTAAAAACAATTTTTATACACAAAGAATTAACTCTTATTTTAAAATCACAGTGAAGGACATATAAATTTAATATTTTCAAAAGAATAAGGAACCAATTCACTCGCATCTTTTTTTATTATTATAGGGAAAATGAAAGGATATAAAGTTCATAATTTGTTATGTATTTTTTAAATTAATGTGAATTTTTCCTTTTTTTAATTTTACATATTGATACAACCAAGATCAAATTTTACAGAATAATGTAAACTTTTAGACTGTATATATTAACACAACAGTGCATTAGGTAAAAACAGTCTGAAAATAAGATTTCTATGAAAATTGTTTTATTATTGTACATATTATGTCATTTTTTAACTCATACTAATTATCTTAATATTAAATGAATAATTCAAATACTTTAAAAGAAAGAATTATTTTTTCTTATTGAAATATTTAAAACCAATAAGTTCAGTTTCAGTGAAATTTCTTAAAAATATTGTCAACTATTCATTTCAAAGTAGTTGCTCCTGCACCATTTCATCTAAAATAAAATTTTTTTTTTTTGACAGATAATGGTAGATTATATTAAACAGTTGACATTTATTAAGTTTTCAGAAATTTAAATACAAAATTTTTTTTTACGTAAATCTGGTTAAAACTAAAATATAATAATTAATTAATAAAATATAGTTTAAATTTAGGTGATTCCTTTGGTTACCATCACAAAAAAGCCCCCTTAAATAAAATTGCATCTGTGCTTGACGAGTTACTGCCTTTTTCAACAAACACACATATTATGAAAGAAAAGGTATTAACACTGCTTCACAGAACATATATACTTCAATATCTTTTAAATTTAAATATTATAAGTATGTAATTATTTTAAGCATGATTTAATTCTTCTTTTTCAACTATCAATAATTATTATAAATTCAAATAGATTTTTGTTAAAAGATAAGCTGTTCCAAAAACTAAATTTTTACCTTTTAAAAAAATTTAAAACCTCATTTGCTATATTTTACTACAGAGAAAATGGTTTATTAAATATTTAAAATTTAATTTTCTACCATAACACATGAGAGAATTCATATGAACATTTGAAATCATCAAGTCTTACTTTATCATATTCATCTTGAGCACGCGTAAGAAGAGATATGATATCTGCTTGAGCAGCTCCTTGCTTTTGTTGTTGCTTCCGGTTACTTTCAGAAAAAGATCGTTGTCTAATACTATTTGACTTGTCAGATTTATTAAATGCTAATTTTGATAAGCTAATAAGGGGGAAAAAGTGTAGTTATGACATTACATATTTAAAAAAATGTACTTGCACAATATAAAATAACCTATATTTTCACAGAAAATTTTTAGTCTAATGTTTCATCAAGAAAGTAATGCATTTTCAAGTAAAAAAAAAGTATTCTCTTGATTATCACAACACATGAAAAAAACATTAATAAAGGTCAGTTAATTATCAGGACATACAAATTAAACATTTAGTATTGTCAATATTATTTTTAATTCAAAATTGTTTCTCTCCCCTTTCAATTTGGATAGAAATTATATTCAGAAACATAGCTTTCATTCACACACTACAAATATAATATTTCAATAATTTATACAAATAAATCTAAGTACCTCTCCTGTTTACTCTTTAATATAGTGCAAGAGAAAGTTGTTCGAGATTCATATATCAACACCAGAGGTCATGTTCTTTGCAGATCTGTATAAGTATTTACTTATGTTGATGGTATTAATGTAATTGCTTGATCTCTTCCAGCCTTGAAAGAGATATTTTTTGCCCTTGAAGTGGCAGCAAGATGATTGGACTTATAATGTAGATATAAATGAAGATAAAACATAATACAGGTTCTTCTCAAGAAACAGATTACTTTATCCCAATTTTGAAATAGGCAGTTATTAATTTGAAACAGTAAAGAGTTTTACTTTGGTTCAATTATTACTAACACAATAATAGAGAATATCTCTTGGGAAAAAAAAACTTAATATAATCTGGCAAATAGAGGGGGGGGGGGGTAAGAAGATTTTTAAAGTGTAGGTTCTTTTCTAGAAAGAAAAAAAATTTGATTTGCAAAATGTTGGTTAGACCTGCTTTAACATATATGCATCCGAAAGTTGGACAATGACAAAACTGGAGGAAAACACAATCATGAATTTTGAAAGAGATTCTATAAGAGTATACATGGTGGTATAAATAAAAATGGAAATTGGAGAAGAAAATTCGATTTTGACACATGATACCAACAAACATAACCTGATATTATTAAATACATTAAAATAAATAGAACAAACTGGATGGTCCATGTGACCTGAATGTGTGATGACAAAATAATAAAAAAGGTATTGCTTTTTTGACCTACAGGAACCAGAAATCGGGGAAGACCCCCAGTTGAGATAGGCTGATTCAGGGAAATTTGATTTTCTGATAGTGTACAGCAATTTACCTAATCAGGCACACCTAAAAAAAATACCTTATAAAAGTATAAAGCTGTCTATAATCAAAATTAAGTAGCTGACTTCGCAAAAACTGGCTACTTTCTCCCCAAGAAATGCATAATGTCTTCATGTCTTTCTTACTGAACTCTGTATTTTGTTTTGCTGCTTCATAACGAAGATGACGAAAGAACAGTAAGCACATAACTGACACACCTTGTTCAAAGTACTTAATGGTGGTTTCAACTGCCTTTAGTCCCTCATTGTGATATTTTAGGAGTTTGTATGGTGTCCCCAATGTTAACGTCTCCATCCTTTTCCTGCATATTTTCATTCATTGTGACAGCAGCAATGATTTCTGCATAAGACATAATGTCTTGTTCAGTATCATTTTGGAACCACTGTTTGACATCATTTTCATTGGCAAGAATGCAGACAAGTTATCCAGACAACTGCGCAATTGAGTGCCAAGTTTTCGGACTCTACTGTATTATCAAACTTTATATGAAATTTGATAAGCATTGCCATTGTTTACAACATTAGTTTTTGGCTTTATATTAATTATGGAATTTATATGCTTAATAATATGCAAGACAAAAAAAAAACTTCATATAATTTTTTAAACTTGAATTCAAGGGATTCATATCAATTTGTAAACAATTATTCATCAAAATTCTTTATAATTCAAACTTTATAGCTCTAAAAGATATCTTTACATGTATTCCTTAGTAAACAAACTACACAGCTTTCATTTTTTACCATGAATAATGTTAACTTTTATGTTTGTGAATGGTGTGAATGAAAGAAGTTTGATAACTAATAAACTTATCTAAATACATTAGTGTGATAAATTTACAATGGTTAAGTTAGTATTCAAAAAATATTTTATTTTTGAATATAATGATGACTTGAATTCTGCATTATCATAGGTTATATGGATAAATAAATAACAAATTTAAAAACATTTACTGCAATTTAATTGCAAAATAGAAATATTTACAGAGAACAGTTTTTTTTAAAGCTTCTGTCAACTCAGTAAAACTACAGAAGCTTCTTTACTAAGAGATCAGAATATGTTTATATGTAAAGGATGTCATAATTTCAAAAAATAAACTAGTTTTACAAAATAGGCATATAGAAAGCTCATTGAAAATCAATAATGGAAAGAAATATTTTGGGAAAGCATGGAAGGGAGAGATGAAAATAAATAAAAAATATTATTTGATAAAAAAATTAGAGAATGCACCCGATTTTTTTTCTTCTTTCTATTTTTGAAATAACACAAATATCACAATTGCAAGTAAATTAGAGGATAAAATGTCAAAATTACAGAATATAACCATATGCACATTACTTATTAACTAAGTATAAATTATTTCAATATTAAAAACATTGCTTATAGATTAATTAATTATTAATTAATTATAGATTAATTAATATCCTTTATATCCAATTTTTTAAAATCAGAATCTTTCCTCAATACAGATAGATATATGCTACAATAAAATCAAAATGAATTATGTTGACAAATATACATTTCTCTCCTAAGTTGAAAAACTGAAAACCACAGCCAAGGTGTAGACTAAAATAGGCTACAATCAATAGTTTTTTTGTCTTTCAAATTACCATAACTATAATAATACAGAGAAAAAAGCAACCTACCTCATTAAAAGTTTATAAATTTTCACACAACTTTTTTGTTCATAAAACCAGACACCATAAATATCACCTACAGGTATAAGAAGAAATTGAGCATAAATATTGTAGTACATTACTTTAACATGCATATATATAAATACATTTAAAAAGATATTTCCATTAAATGTTCATAAGTTTTTTGTCTTCCTTAACATACTAAATTGTAAAATTAGCTGCTTGATTGCAAAGTAATATAACTTTTCAAACAATAGTAGCAAGTTTCAATGAAATTATTCTTCATCTTTTGAAAAACAATTTTGATACACAACTATATAGTAAATGAAGAGATATTAAGCACAATACTTACACATGTATTTATAAGTTTTAAAATTTTAAGGATTAAACTATATTGTAAAATCAAGATATAAAAATACGAATTTTTTTTTTAAAGATTGTATGGATAGCTAATATGGCTAAAAATATTTCTGAGGGTAAAAAGAAAACTTACTTTTATCATTACGATACAAAAGAAATGGAGTCTGATCCTGAAACTCTAATTTTTCTGTGATAGGTTCAACTAAATTAGTTGTATTAAGTCTATTCATCACCATAAAACCATGTTGAGGTTTTTGTGACCTACAATACAAGATAGGGAGGAAAAATTACATAAGCTAAGTTATAAATATACATAATTCATAGATGAGAATAAAAATAGGAAGGTTGTTTAATAAAAGCAATGTTTGTTCAAATCCACCATAAAGTCATATTCATTAAAGCAAATATTTTACAAATCCTAATGATTTTATATATAATACAAAAGAAAATTAAATGTGATTGTTAGATAAATGGAATACATAATTTTGCATTGTAATAAAATTGAAATTTTCTGATGGATTAATAAATGAAGTAATGTTCAATTATTTGATGAACTAAATCATTGCTCAATTAATTCTTTTTTCACAATTTAAGATTTTTTATATAATATTTTAATTAAAATTTTTTTGCTTTACTTTAAAAAGCATTAGGTTTCCATTTTTCTCTTGAATTGATTTCAACATTTACATGTATGGAATTATTTTTATATTGATTTATCATACAAATTTTACAGTGGTAATGGACTTGAGGTAAAAGAATAACATTTTTTGCTATGCTTACAAAAACTCACAATGTATAATTTCTCTACATATAATTTCAGTAAAATTTGCTGTATGACACACACCTAGAATTTAAAGCTGCATTTTTTAATTTTTAGGTATATTCATCGTATAATGTGAACCCCCTTTTTTAGGAAGAAACCTGAAGTGTACATTCAATATGCTCATATTCCAAGTTTAAAAAAATGTATACTTCTAGAACTACAACCCTTTAAGCTCATAAGGAATGTCATTTCTCTTAAATATACAATATTTTGATACATGCAGAAGTTTAACTTTTTCTGTGCACATCTTTTTATTTTTAAAGCTTTAATTTTTTTTTTATCTGATGTACAGCACGCTGCACCCATAAATTTTGATTTTATTTTTTGTGTTAAAAGTGTGCCTTTTAACACAAAAGCCGGATTTTATGGTACTAATTTCATTATCATGAAAATGTCATTTTAATGCTTGAAATTGAATTAACAAATTTTAAATTGAAATTAATATGTTAAAACCACAAATGCAACTTTTTATCAAATTTAATTTCTGCTGTCAACATTTTAAAATGAATAAATTTTTATCTGCAGTTTTGGATTTCCATAAAAAATTCTCACAAGGAGAAATATTTAGTTTTTAAAAACTTATTTATTCATATTATTTCTGATAATTAAAATACCTAACATACAGAGCATGTTCAATTCATGTATCAATTTTATAAAGAAAAACATTTTAGAGTAGTTTATTAAATTACTCTTAATCAGATATTAATTTTCCCAAAGGTTATTGTCAGTGGCGTAATGTATACCCCCGCATTGCGGCGGGGATGGGGGGGGGAAGGGCAGGGACTCTAAGGGACCCAAGCTTGACTGATGCTAAGTACGTATTTGCGCTTGGAGTTCTAAACTTGCAGGGGGCTTTAATATTCTCCGTTATGCTACTGGCTATTGTAATGCTTAAGTATCTATATCTCTTTCCTGATTTCACTTATAATATTAAATAAAAATATATCCTCTTATAGTATATATATATTAAATAAAAATAGTATAATTTTAAAAAACCTTTTAAATTTTGCCTTTTCTCTGGATCTAGAACAACCTTATATGAATTATGAATATATAATATATAAATGAGGAGTTTTAAAAATATTTTATGAGTTTTAAAAATATATTTTTTTTATATTTGTTAATAATAAAATACTGTACTAATATAAGGTTTAAAGTAATTCTTATTAAGTTCAACATAAGCTTTTGAATTGAATAAAAAAAAATATTTTTTTCACTTTAAAGCGAAAAAAAAATCATTAAAAACCAGTAGAGATTTAAGATTCATAAAACACAATGGATTTGGAAGCTTTTCATTTTAATGAATTTAAAATTTAAATGGAAAAAATCTTAACACAACTAAGAACAATATTACATGAAATATAAAACTTTATATCACTCAATTAAGTTTCTTAACCTGGCATTTCACATGCAAAAAGAACTTCAGGGGTAGGGTATCTCATATGCAAGGGTGTTTACATTGTTTCTAATGTAAAATTTGCATACAAAGGTAAAAAAGGAAGGAAAGTAGGAAACACAATGTTTATTACACTTTTCACATGCAAATTTAGTTTTTCTGTTCTTTTTATTAGGGCATTCAGTACATTATTTATACACTCTTTTAGTCTTTATCGTGAGTGAGTGCAATGCTTTCACTGGATCTTAATTTTTTTTAAATTTCGTAGAAGCATTGCTTGCTGGTTTCTACATTCTTCTGTAAATCGAAATCCAAAACACTTCAGAAAACAGCATCTGATTTGATGTTTTGTAGATGGTTTCTGACAGCTTAAAAAAATTGTGCATTTATTGTAGCAATGTTCAACAACACAAAAAATCTTGTGATAGGCTAACAATTACATTTTCTAGCCATTTCATATGATGTGGTCTTTTTTTTTTTATCAAGGATGATAATTGCTCCCTCAGTTAAATTATTTGGATAGATTTCAGTAGAGGAATCATATTTGCTATTACACTCTTCATCATTTGATTTTTCCTCATTATCCCAGCAAAGAGATTTTTTCATCCGAAAAAAATGTTGCAATATAACTATTAAATACTGTATCTTTTAAATAATTTTATATCATATTTCTTCATTATAACTACAATAATGTGCCATTGCATAAGAAAGCTTTTAAAGCATGCTCATGCATTTACAACTGTAACCGCGATTCATGCGTAGGGTATGACATCCGAAGAGGGGCGGTATCCAAAAATATTTAGAATTTGCTTACAAGCTAAGGCCCCTCAAAGGATATGACCTTAAAGTCAGCTACACAAGAAACTATTCATTTTCCGAAAAAGGTTTAGATGGAATCTAGATAAAAGTTAGGCAGAGTGGGTATGACTGTGCAAGATGTCCTGGATTAAATTTAAAATACAAACACTTTTAAGAAAAAAAAATACAACAATATATGAAAGAAACATTGAAAACTAAAAAAGATTACCTCATATACACAAACAGTGTACCTTCTATTTCAGTTTTATCCTGAAAAAAAAAATAGAAATAAAATATAACAAGAACTTCCTCTTTCATTAAACTTCAAATACATGAAAATGGGAAACACACACATACTAAAACTTTCTGATAACTAAATAATTTTAAAACAAATGAATGATGTTGACTTAGAAGAAAAAGTTATAATTATTAGAGAGAGACGTTTTTTTTTTTAAAAGTAAAACAAAAATAATTAATTATACATTGGAATTGTGATATACAATATACTCAAATTAAATTTTAAACATAAAATAGGAAATGTTTAAAAGAATCTTTTTAAGAAATTTATTATTATGCATGGCAAATGTATGCAATATAGCTATGAATGGGTAACAATACATTGGTGATTGGTTAAAAGTTATTATAATATATTTCAATAAAATAAAAAATTAATTTAGAACTTCTAATGCAGTATTAATTATAATATAAAAATATATTTTAATGATATACTAATGTTTTCTAGTAAAAAATTACCCTGAAATAAACCACATTAGAAAGCAATTGGAATGTACATATTATACCATTGATCAATTTCAAAAAATCAAAAAAAAAAAAAGTCAAATGTTATGATAGCAAGTGAATAGTGGAAAATTATTCCAGGGCATATTTGAACACAATAATAATGATGACAGCATTTGGCGACACATTTTGAATTGGCTAAAATGGTAGATTAGAATTTGTTTGGCTAATAGAAGTTTTCATGGCCTAAGAAACCAATTTAAGTCAAAGTTTATTTCTGTAACCACTAAGTTGAGCATATATATAAAACTTTAATCAGGCCTAATGCTCTGCATGGAAATGAATGTTGGACTCTCAATAAACCAGAGGAAGGAAAGTTGTTGCAATAAAACGTAAGTACCAAAAAATCTTAAGTAAAGTCTTTGGACATACTCAAGAGAACAAGGTATGAGTGGAGAAATGTTTACAATCATGAAGTTTACAGGAAATATGGCGGGACTGAAATTATGAGAACTATAAAAGCATCACATAGTAGGTGGCTGGGCCATCTGTACAGATATGTCAATGCTTTTACTATCAAAAAAGTAACTTTTTTGAAAATTGAAGAGACCAGACGTAGAGGACGACCACCTACATGACAGTTAGACAATGTTGAAAAGGACCTCAAACTAATGGGATTGGAAGACCATCGTGACTAATACAGTTAACTGGAGGAGGATCAGCGAGTCAGCCTTGGTCTGCTCTAAGACATTGCTAACAAGAAGATTGGTAAGATTATCCATTAAGATACATTCTATACCAACATAATGACGGAACATAATTTGACATGTTTTCTATGTGTTTCCTTGTTTAAATACAAGGTTCCTATAATCAATAAGTTCCTTTTTCCCTCTAAAATAATAGAAAGAAATTCTTGGCGTTTGAATAGAAAATCACACTCTGGAAGTTTTACAAAAGTTATGTATTCAAGACCTTAATCTAGTAATTTTACCCTAATTGCATGGAAGAAATGAAATAATGTACAGAGTTGAACCAAGATTTTTATTTTCTAACTAATAAATGCTTTTTAATTCTTTTAAATTTTTGTTGGATTCTAAATGAAACCCACAGATTAGAAATAAAATGAAAATGTCTCGACAGAAGTGTCAATTTGGCATCCATACTTGAGTGGAATATGGATACCCTATTGGTTATAGAAACCATAAGCCCAAAACCCACAGCACCTAAAATAACATCTAATTCCATTTCATAATCATGTTTGCAGTGATTGCCTCAACATCCTATAGTACTATCAATGACCTTACAGGCAACGATGTAGAAGAGCAGTCATCTATGGTCCCTATGACAGTTAAGAGAAATGTAATCCTATTATAGACTGATTTTATACCATTCTGTCCCCCACCCTACCCCATCATTCTCTTTGCAAACTCAATTTAAACTTTGAAAAGTCAGTTGTAACTAGTATGTAATAATACATTTCTAAATTTTACTTATCTCCTACATTCTATTTTTTTATATATAAAAAGAATTATTTTTTCTTACAACAACAAGAATACATTACTGGCTATAACTAGAGATATATTTACAATGCATTTATATATATAAATTATTTCAGATAAATATTTGAAGCAGATATTTCAAAAATTTGTTCTTTTGATTAAAATTACATTAAGATGATCTTAAGATAAAGCTCTATGTAAATGCCCTTTTTATACAAATATCTATTAATAGATTCGATATTTTATGGAAACCATTAATATGTGAAACCATAAAGATAAATTAACTTTACTGTATAAATTAACTGAATATTAATCTGCAATTAAGTATGAAACATATTTTTACAAAGATTCAGCCTACCACTGAAATCTGAATGTTTGACAATTTTTTATCTTTATTTTTTAAGTTTTAAATTTCTAATCCCTTATTCCAACTGTTACAAAAGAAATTTTTAAAAAAATTAGCATTAAGAATATTAGAGATAATTATTTAAAGATCATTCATCCCCAAGTTGTTCTCTCAAAATTGGGGTGGAATCGAGCCAAATCATACTGCCACTTATATGGTGCTCAAAGCTAAAGCTAACGACAGGTTATATACAGCCCTTTGCCGTGATGAATTTCGTGGGCCTTGATCTGATGTTACTGTCAACAGAAATCAAATTTGAAAAATAGTTTTTTTTGTTACAAAAAAATTTGATACATTTTCTGAAATATTAATGAGTGTGAATTTGGTATTTCATTTAACGTATCTTATTTTTTTATACTTTGTACTCTGTATATTTATTGACAGTTTTCTTATAAGTTGAAATTAGAAGGGTTCAAGATGGAAGTATATGTTAAAGCATGAAATGTTATATGTTTGTACATCTTTCACTAGTAACTTTCTCCCCATCCTGGAGTGAGGTCACATGGGACATTCCTTTCACCCTTACAATGTCCTGTTTCAGTTATCTAAAAGGGAACAAGGGTAATAAGAGATTATTGTAGATAGAGAGCCGCAGAAGATGTTTTATTTTAGTCTCGAGTGTAGTTACTCTTAAGTTAAAACAAACGCTTGCGATCCCAACCATTAGAAAACTATTTTTCAAAGAAACTGGCTTGTTTAAATAGACGATTCCTTCTCTTTCTTTACACTTGTTTGACAGAATAACAAGTAATTATGTCCATAATTTCGAATTATTTTCAATTTTTTAAGACAAAATAATATATGTAGAGAAAGAGGGGTGGCAAAACTGCTAGAGCCGGCCCTGCTGTCGATCATGTGGCATAAGTAACAACATAACAACAAAGATCATTCATTTACTTATTGAATGTTCTAATGTCATTTATAGATATATCTAAACATATTAACCTAAATTTCTTCCTCCAGGAATAACTTTTAAAATGCAATTCTCTTCCAGTAAGCCTTTAATAATATTTTAATAGATTTTTGAATTTTTTAAAGAATTTTGACAACAAAGATTTTAGATATTTAAGTAACTGATTTTAAAATATATTAACAATCTACTACTGTTATAATAACTTCTACATTTTGAAAAAAAACTGCCGATACAAGATTCTTTAAAAATTTAATACACAAATTAGTACCTTACTTTACATGTTATAATTGTATGTTAAAAATCACAGTTTAGTTTCCAAAAATATGCCACCAAACAATATGATTAAAGCTTTTTGCCTCCATTTGAAAACATGAGATGGTTGTAGAGAAAAGTTTTGAAATAAAAATAATATAAAAAGTAGGTCACCTGAGGGATTTCAATAATTAATACAAAAAATTCATATTAATAATGTATTCAAATGGAGGGAATAATTTCTAACACAGACTATTGAAGAATATATTTAATTTCTAAACAGTAAGCAACAAATAAATGGTTAATAAGACATAAATAAGTCATTGGTACTTAATTAAAAATCTGATTGATACAAATCATTCATTCTTAAATTAATCTGAATAAAGCCTTAAAAGTTTAACAAATTGAAACATTTAAAAATTCTAAGAAACTTGCACCAAAAGTAGTTACTTTCTATTTAATGGAATCAATATTTTAAAAACAATGCATTTTAAAATAAATCAATTCTTT